>JAPCYS010000339.1:0-90879 GCA_028641055.1 Alopecurus myosuroides
AATTAAATTTTCTTCGGGTGATATTTGGGGCATGTCATGATTCATATCCTCAATCAAAGAAACAAAACTCGGATCAGGGGCACCAAATAATCTCTTATAATATTCCGAAAGAAATGTTTTCAAATTTTCCTCTCCAACAATTGTACCCTCATATTGCTCAAGTTGAATTTACTTTTTGATGTTTACCATTCACTATGATATGAAAATATTTCGTATTACTACCCCTCTCTTGGATATGCTTTACTTTAGCCCGTTGCACCCATTTTGATTCCTCATCACGTCTTAGCTTAGCTAGCCCCTCCTCAGCCTCCTTCTTAGTGGCCCGCTCGGACGTACTTAGAAGAGAGGTTTCTGCCTTTATATCAACGTGGTCTATCAACAAGATAAGATTTTCTTTCAATATATTATACTTCCCACTAAGATTCTTAGTCCATCACCGTAGGAAATGACGCATATGACGGATTTTATTCTGCCATCGTTCCATCGGAGACTACCCAATGTTACCGAATTCCACTCACGGCGAACCAATTCATAGAACCCTTCTTGGCATATCAAAGATAGCTCAAAAGAGAAATGGATCTTATTGCCAAAATGAGCATGAGATCCAAAATCCAAAATAAGAGGGGTATGATCTGACCCCGATCTGGTCAACACATGAACAGAAATTAGAGGGTATTTTTGTTCCCACTCAATGCTTGTTAGAAAGCGATCCATTTTTCGTACGTTGGTATCGCTCCTACTCTCCCAAGTGTACTGCCTACCAGATCATCGTGTATCCTTAAGATCTAAACTCTCCATAATTGCATTAAATATGAATGGCCAACGAGCGTTAAAATTGTCAATATTCTTCTCTTCCTGTCTTCGAATTATATTAAAGTCACCCCCAACTAACAGCAGGAGTTCCTTGTTTTCACAGATTCTCACTAGTTCTCATAAGAATTCGGTTTTCTTTGAGTCTTGTGCAGCCCTGTAAACTACGACAAAACTCCACAAAAAACCATCAGCTTTCGTCTTAACATGGAATTTAATGCAAAACTCACTCGATACAACGGTTTATGCCGCCAGAGATGCATTATTAAAACCCATAAACATACCACATGAACGACCATGTGGAGGTAAGCAATACCATATATAGTCTCTTTCCCCCGCTAAAAATTGAAGGAATGAGTAGAAAACGAACTTCTAAACTTTTCCAACAATGCAACAAAATCAAGATCGTGGTCCTTTATAAACTCATTAACCACTATATGTTTGGCATGATCACCGAAACCGTCACTGTTCTATATTACACCTCTCATTGTTAATTTTTAAATTTCTTTATTCGTGCACTCCTCCGTGGTTTAGTGAAAGTAGAAATATTGTTCTTTCGGTTACGTTTAACCGAAACAACTTGTGGCATTAGATACGTATGATCCATGTCCACATCACCAAAATCATTTTCTAAATCCTCGCTCAAGTTTGATACTCTTCTTAAAACTAAATTATTACCCAAATCCTCACTAGCGAGATTGATATTGTTTTGCAAAAAAAAAAGTGATATATTCTTTTCCCTTTGCATTAACCATGAAATAGAGGACGTTTTTTGCTCCTTTGTACCTCCTAAAGATATACCTAACCTATGCGCTCTAGACAAAAAAAGCTGAAGTAGAAAATGAGCATAAATATAATTTTGAGTATGAGCTAGTACCTGAAGCAAAAGCAGACTCCTTACGCCCCATCAAAGCTCTCGCACGCTCTTGTTGTGGTAAGTCTGCATCCACCTTAGCACGTAGCCTCGGACTAGATTGCACCTCCGTCATCCCATGCTCTCCGATACCACCATAAGCTAAGACCTCGCCTCCGTCGGTCTCGCATGTCGCCTCGTCTTCCCTCTCGACCCCAACCCGTCTGGTTGTGGGGAGAGGAACTCCTCCTTCGCAACAAAGAAGTCCATGGATGTCGTACCACCCAACCCGTCTGGTTGTGGTGTCGGAATATCCTCCAGGTCGAACGCCTCAACGAGACGCCTCGGGGACACAACAGGGTACCGAAAACCCTGCCCAGTCAAAGATGGCGACGCCCCATGCCCCTACCGTGTGCATCACAGTGGACGGGGAGCTGGCAGCAGCACGCAAGCCTGACGTAGCATCCACCAGGCCGTCCCCGACATAAAAACGATGCCTGGATCTGCAGTGAATCTCTACCCGGCAGAGATTGGCGAGGTCGCATGCCTCTTATCCACCAAAGTTAATGCCTTTCTAGCATCTCCCTGGCTAGGTGGAAACGATCCGATAGCATCCGCGTCATTAGCATGAGGCTCACACGAGACACCTCCATAAGCCAAGGATGCAAGTTCCTTCCGAGCCAACTGAAGAGAGGACGCCACTAACGGTGATAGAACCACTCCGGGAGTGAATTTCTGTTGATGTACTGTCATAGCCGAACCACCTATATCGGATGCACTCAACCCGGACTCCGTGGACTTTCCCTCTCCCTTCATCTTATCATTACCCTCCTTCTCAATCTCTTTTTGATTGTTATCCTTATACTTAACATCATTGTCATCGTGATCTTCTTTCTTGTCAACAGTCATCTCATCCTCCCCATCTCCATTGGGGTTCTCGACAAAAAAATTCAACTCGTAAAATTCATCCTTGATGAACACCGCCCACTTGTCTAGAACTAATGTATAGTCTATACAACCCACTAGGATCCTCAAGACCCCATGCTTTCTTGTATATTTCATGCCCACCTTTAAAGTCTTCCCAAATAGGGAGCCTAAACTCCAAAGAATGAGAAAATCCCCTCGATGAAATAGGTGGAATATCAAATAATCTAATCCAAACCCCAGGAAGTAACCAAAGTGGTTGCATGTCCATAGCCCAAGACTCCATGGAAATCACACATATGCTATTAGGCACATGACAAGAACCAAAACAATTCATCCTCTCTAACTAAGTTTTTTATGGAAATGATACTTTGATGACGTTTTCTCCAACTTGCAGCACTTCCCGCTTAAACCCCTCACATGGAACCAACCTCTGTAGCTGAGATGCAATCTGATCAACAGAAAATTCTCCCCCGGAGACCGACAATTTAGCTAAGCGAGCCAAATCAATTTTTGGTCTATAGGCTGCCTTATAAAAGTTAGGCCCTCGTGAATGAAGCCATGCGTGATGACTTGTTTTTTTTTGCAACAGATAGTAGAGGACACTCCTCGGGTACATGTCATGTTCCCTCACAGTAATCACATACCTCAATTAGACAATCAACACTTAAATGCCCCGGTGCCCACATTGGTAACATTTTGATTGTTTTGCTTTTTTCGCCATCTCATAAGAACTCTCCAACGCTGCCTCCTTACTCCTCTCATTTCCCTCAATAACCTTAGGCACATAAAACAGAAGCTGGTTACAAAGAAGAAGCCACAACGTTTTGTTGGCTCTACCCTGCAGAGAAATGAGCCGAATTTGTGCCGATTATGTGCTGTCCAGCAGCAAAACTAGTCGTTCCAATGCCAGCCAACCCGTGGTGCTGCCTGTCAAGAAAACCCGCTGTTCCGGTGCCGGCCTGCCCTTGCACCACGACAGGAGCCAGCACAAACCCCACTTGTGCACGAATCGCCTCTGTAACTTGCCGCACCACCGTCACCACTGTATCCTCTTGAATCCCCGATATGCCGCTGCCCACCGTCTGGTTGGGAGTAATTAGGCCACCGCTGCGACCTCAATAGGCTCTCGAGTATGGCCGTACCTGATAGTTACCCCGGTCGCCATTGTAGTACGGTTGACGGTACCCACCGTCGTTGTTCCTATAGCCTCCATGGTTTCCAACACCCAGAGTTGAAATTGCCGAAATCCAGCACCATTCTCCTGGAAGCCATTGTTTCTGTTTTGGTGATCACCCTGGCCCACCGTCCCGCTTGAACTGCCCTGCTGGAAGTTGTCGTAGCCTTGTCCCGCTGGGCCCCCTCTGATCGGGGCGGCGTGGTCGTCTCGGCCATCACCTGGTCCACGACCTCCTCCATTGTTCGCCATGGTGGGAGGGCCAACGAGCGGCGCCGCGATCCAGCGCAGAGACCTCGATAACCCTAACTCGGAACGCCTCCTTCGGTAGACACCCGAAGAATATCAAACTCGATAGCACGCATGGCCCAGAGCCTTTGAGTTAGTAGTTTTTAAAAATAAAAGATCAATACGTTGTAACCGGCCCGTTTGGCCTGGTGAAAGTAAAGTATGGGCACCTAGAGGGGGGGTGAATAGGTGCTACGACCAATTTTAATTTTTTCTCTTACAATTTGGCTTGACAAGGAGGTAAATTCTCTAGATAGTGCGGCTACGGTGAATTTACCTATATGACAAGGATAATGATAAACACAATGCAAGCTATAAGTAAAGAGAGTGAAGGAACGAGATAACCAAAGTGGAGCACACGGAGACACGATGTATTTCCGAGTTCCTCTTTGTTAAGGGAGTACGTCTCGTTGGAGGGGTGTGACCTCGCCACGAAGGCCTACTCAACGCCACAAAGGTCTCACCCTATTCTCCGATGAACTTCCGCCACGAAGGCCTAGTTCACCTCTCACTATTGAACCCCTTTGAGGCGGGGATCGGATCCTTTACAAACACTTGGGGCACACACCCACAACTTAATTGGGGGCTCCCAAATCTTCTTGAATCACCAACAAGTATCAAGATGCCTAGGTTCTCCACAAGAGGAAACCCTAGGCTATATCCCTCAAGCTAGAGAGGGGGAAATGAAGAACGGCTCGGTGAAGATGTAGATCGGGGCCTTCTCCTTCAATCCTCCAAAGATCTTCAAGATTGGGTGGAGGGATTGGGAGTTATGAGGGATTTGGTGAGTTCTTAAATGCTCATAAATGCTAAAGGGAAGAACTAGATCTTGGGGAAGAAGAGGAGGGGTATTTATAGCCCCTCCTCACAACTAGTCGTTGTGCAGGATTTTGAGACCGGAATATCCGGTCCAAGTTTGGACCGGAATATCCGGTCAGCTTCTCTTCACGAATTCCTGTTGACTTGAACCGGATTATCCGGTTGCCCCGGAATAATACGGTTCAAATAATTCGGCTCGTTGCTGTGAGGCGCAGGAAACTGTACCGGATATTCCGGCTCCTCCGGAATAATCGATACGAATAATCCGGCTCACTGTTGTGAGCAAATCTTCCAGTCCTTAGCCATTTTCGAGCAACATCACCAACAACCGGAATATCCGGTCCGAGATGAATAATCCGGCTCATCTCTGTCCGGAAAATGGTCCAGAATTTCCCAGACCGGAATATCCGGCTCCTCCGAATAATCCGGTTCCAAATAATCCGGCTGGGTTCTGTCCCAAAACTCTCAGGCCAAACTTCACGAATTTTTGGTGATCGATGCCGATGATAACTATAACACCTGCACGCTCGAACACCTCGATAAATAGTGTACTTAGTATTGTTAACTAACACACAAAACATCGGGAAAACGAAATGCACTTTCAATCTCCCCCTTTTTGGTGTTAGATGACAATACTAAGATTTGCAATAAAACCTTGACAAGACATGTTTGAAACAAAATGGAAATGTCTCCCCCTATCTCTATGCATATCTTTTGTTTGCCTCAAATGCAAATAGATGCAATAATATACAGGGAGTAATTTCCAACTAGTAACAAACATGCCAAAGTAACAATATCACAAATATGATGAGGATAAGATAGAAGTATATACCTTGTGCGAAGATACGATAACCAAGAATGACCAAGCACAACAATAGATAATATCCTCGACATATAAGATATATAACCATATATCCACTAACAAAGATAATCCATGATAATATCCAACATAACCAACAGAGTCTCGCACACAAAAACACACATAGTTTTAAACGAGACAATAAGGTTCACGAAAATGAAGAAACTAAATGGACACAAGCTCTCAAGAAATGATAAAAGCATACGCTTGTGCCCGAACCCATGCAAATCCCGTAGTCTAGTAGCTACTTCTCCCCCTTTGCCATCGAGACACCAAAAAGGAGAGAAATAACTAAACTAACGTCCCAAACACGTTCTAAGCATCAGAGTGCTCAGAAGACTCGCCAGCAGACGTCTCGGACTCGCCCTGTGCCTCATGCTCATCATCAGTGGCCTCGTCATCATAAGAAGCCCCGGAGGTAGAATCCTGAGTGACCCGGAGAGCCTCCTCAATGCGCTCCCAAGGAGTGCTATCCTCAGCAGACCAAGCAGTGTAGGACTGAGCAACAAGAGGAGTAGGCAGAGCACCAGTAGAACCACTCAAGTGGTGAAGAATCTAACTATAGGTGCTAGCCATGGTTGTGTCTCTGCAATAGGCTCTATACTGCTCCTTGCGGATGTCCACCTTCATGCAGAGCACATTGCGCTGAAACCAGGAAAGCTTCCTGACATGGCGCAAAGTGCTAGAACCAGGAGGGACGCAGGCTGAGTACTAGTGGAGGGACCTCCCATAGAGGAACCACCCTCAAAAGGAGCATCCTGAGCAGCAGGAGTGGTCTTCTTCTTCCTCTTTATGTACAGCTTCTTGACCTTGTGCTCAACCATAGGTAGCTCCTCAAACTCCCTCTGCATCGCATGCTTGATGAGCATCATGATATAAGGACCATAGGGGATGGTGTTTCCACCAACCATAGCAGTGTACAGCTCGTGAAATATGATGTCCATAACATCCACAGAGTATGAAGCAATCGGATCCTCATCAGCCATGCACTCCTTAGCCAGAATCAGAAGGTTGCATATAGGAGTGGTGAGAGCATCATTATTACCTCCACTTGGCACCAAGAAGGATCTGAAGATACGCACCAGCTGATCATAGAGGGGAAGAAGTCCCTCATTGCCTCCAACAGTAAATCCAGGAGCATATAACTTAGCCATATACCTCTCCCTCCGAGGTCTATCCACCTCATGCACACGGCGACCAACAGGAGGATGAGGGTTGTAAGAGTACCCAAGAAGACGAGCAAATCTGGGAAAGGAAACCTCACAAGGAGTGGACTCAGTCATCCACTTGAGACAGCACACCTGATCATTACTGAACACCAAAGTAGACATACACTGCAAGATGAGCTGGGTGTTGTAGTTGCACTTGGTCTCCATGAGCTTCACAAGCCCGAACCTCTCAACAATACCAGCGGCATCAGCAAACTCCTCCTTCTCCTTGATAGCAGCAAAGTCAAAGGGGTGCATCTCTCGGATAGGGAAACGGAAGTCACAGTAGATATCAGCATAAATGTATGACTGCTCCAAGTTCCAGAACCGAGGATCACAATTAGCAACTCGAGGAGCGAGGTAGACATCCTTCTGCCTGAGCACAAAGAAATCCGGGACAGAGATGTCGGTCTTATAGTTGGGCCGAGCCTTCCTCTTAGGCTTAGCAGAGACCTGCTTGGGGCGCTTGCTAGCACGCTTGTCAGAACCACCACCTGTGAAACAAGACAATAGAAGGATAGCAATAGGGATGAGTGCACGTATGTCAAGCAACGGATGAAAACAAGCATTCAAACAATAGAGAAGATTCCAGGTAGTAATCTAGGTTGAAATCTAGCAAGGATTATTTGTGAGCTGTTCTCGAAAGTTACAGGAAACAGCCGGATATTCCGGTTCAGAACTGAACCGGATATTCCGGTACAACCAGATATTCCGGTTCAATCGTGGACCGGATATTCCGGTACTGCGAAAACAGCACACAAACAATCTCAATCTAGAGTTCAAACGTAGATCGGTGACAAGTGAATCTAATCTATTGTAACTAGCATGCAATGGGTACCCTAGGGAACAATTTCTACCAAGCATTGACAACAAAAACTCAGATCCATGGAGTGGTATGGTTATAGCACCAAGATTCAACGAGATTGAACTTTACCGGTATACATGGACAACGATGCTTGTATGGAAACGCTCCCAAGGACGAGAAGAAGCAGATCTGAGCCAAAGCTTGAAGATCCCGCAGAGGAATCGGCCCGGGAGGCCAAGAATCGGTGCGGCGGCGTTTGGGGGTGGAGGAAAAAGGCACGAACTGCCTCTTCCCCGTTCGTCTCCTGGATAAGTCACTTTTGCCGAACCGGATATTCCGGGCCAAAACTGGACCGGAAATTCCGGCTGCCTACTGATTCAAAATTTCCTCCTTTCAACGGACGACACAAGTGCTAGAAGAAGATGGCTTTGTGATAGAATGGCTTAGGTTTAGAAACACTGAACTGATAGTAGTACTTATCCCTCTCAAAAGTAAGAACCAAACAAACATAAGACCAATTGAGTGGGATTTTCCTACGAAAGAACACTTAGAGGGGAAAAACAAGAAATGCAATGAAATATCAAATAAATGCCAACTAAGATCCAACTCTTCGAATGATAAGAGGTTGGTGGCCTAAGCCACCATGTAAGAGTTCATGGTATGCAACTGCGAAGATATATCTTGGGGGCATTGCCATTAGTCGACATTGAAGCTCACAATTCAACATTAGAAATAGAGAGATAACAATGAAATTTTTGCTTTGGGCATAATGGGGGGAGGGAGAACCCAATGTGTTAGGATAACACTCCCCCTATGTCCATGCCTACACCTAAGCTCAAACACGTTTCATCTATAGGGGTGTGTGCAAGATCTTCAAGTCAAACTCCTAGAATCAATCACATTTAGTTCATTCCTCAAGAACAAGAATCTTGCATCATCAAGTGGCTTCGTGAAAATATCCGCAAGATTGTCCTTGGTGGGCACATAAGATAGTGCAATGTCTCCTCTTGCCACATGTTCACGGATGAAGTGGTGGCGGATCTCAATGTGTTTGGTCCTTGTATGTTGCACCGGATTGTATGCAATCTTGATGGCACTTTCATTGTCACACAAAAGAGGCACCTTATCCAAATGAACTCCATATTCCTTGAGAGTTTCCCTCATCCATAACAATTGAGTGCATGCACTTGCGGCGGCAACATACTCGCCTTCGGCGGTGGAGAGTGATATACACTTTTGCTTCTTGGAGGACCAACTCACTAGGGACCTACCAAGAAATTGGCAAGCCCCGGAATTAGACTTCCTATCATCTTGATCACCCTCCCAATCGGAATCCGTGTAGCCACTGAGAGAAAATTGTGCCCCCTTTGGGTACCACAAACCAAATCTTGGGGTATGAACCAAATAACGAAAGATCCTATGGACCGCCATTAAATGGCTATCCTTAGGAGCCGCTTGATACCATGCACACACACCTACACTCAAAACGATATCGGGCCTAGATGCACAAAGATAGAGCAAAGAACCAATCATAGAACGATACAACTTTTGATCCACATCCTTACTCCCTTTTGGATTACGAGATAGGTGGCACTTGACTTGCATAGGAGATGTCTTGATCTTAGCATCTTGGAAATTAAACCTCTTGATCATATCTTGGGTGTACTTGGCTTGAAAATGAAGGTCCCACGAGCCAATTGCTTGATCTCAAAGCCAAGGAAGAATTTAAGCTCTCCCATCATAGACATCTTGAACCTGTCAGTCATAAGCTTAGAGAACTCATTATTCAAAGCTTGGTTAGTTGAGCCAAAGATGATATCGTCCACATATAGTTGGAATATGAAAAGCTCTCCCTTTACTCTCTTGGTGAAGAGAGTGGGGTCAATCTTCCCAACTTCGAAACCACGATCATCTAACAACTCCCTAAGGTGCTCATACCAAGCACGAGGTGCTTGTTTGAGACCATAGAGAGCCTTGTCAAGTTTGTAAACGTGGTTAGGAAAGTTGAGATTATCGAACCCCGGAGGTTGCTTAACATATACCTCCTCTTTTAGTGGACCATTCAAGAAAGCACTTTTCACATCCATTTGTTGCAATTTGAAATTATGAGAGGATGCATAAGCAAGGAGGATACAGATGGACTCAAGGTGATCCACGGGTGCGTAGGTTTCATCAAAGTCAATGCCTTCAACTTGAGTGTAACCTTGAGCAACCAATCTTTCCTTGTTCCTAATGACAATGCCATGCTCATCTTGCTTGTTCTTTAAAATCCACTTAGTGCCAATAACATTGTGGCAATCTTTGGGCTTCTCAACCAATCTCCAAACTTTGTTGCGCTCAGAGTTATTGAGCTCATCATGCATAGCTTCAACCCAATCGGAGTCCCAAGAGCTTCATACACTTTATTAGGCTCCACCATAGAGATATGAGCTTGATGTTCACAAAAGTGTGCCAATTGCTTTCTTTTGGATCTTCTTGTTTGAACATCCTCCAAGACCTTGTTGTCTTGGGCATCAATATGCTTCAAAGCTCTTCTTATCCTTTTGATACGACGGGCTTAGATCTCCTCATTATTGTGAGGAGGGATCACTTGATCATTTGGATCCCCATCTTGACCAACTTGGCCTTGATCATCATCATCATCATCATCAACAATATCTTCAACACTTGCTTCAACTTGAGGAGAGGATGAAGAGGATGGTTGATCTTGGCCTTGACCTTGACTCGCATTAGTGAGAGGAGTGGGTACGACTTGCGGAGTCACTTGGTCAATGAGAGGAGGGTCTTGAACATGTTCTTGGTTAGGTGTAATAGTTGTCTCCTTGGCTTGTTCTTCTATTGTAGAGGAGGTCTCCACTTGTGTAGAGCATAGTCTTCTCGAGTCGCCATAAGGTGTCCCTCAATGGGGCGGAAAAATCCCACACCCATCCTTCCTATGGCTTCTTGAGGTATTTCAACATCTACATTAGAAACATGAAATTGCGCCACTTGGGAGCCATCATTTTCCTCGAAAGCCACACTACAAGATTCTATGACAATCCGAGTAGTTTTGTCATAGACTCTATAAGTGTGGGATTCGGCACCGTAACCAACAAAAATACCCTCAATAGTTTTGGATTGAAATTTAGACAACCTAACACCCTTGATCAAATAAAAGCACTTACAACCGAATACACGGAAGTAGGAGACGTTGGGCTTGTTCCGGTGAGAATCTCATATGGAGTCTTTTCCAAGCCTTTGCGGATGTAGAGGCGGTTGGAGGAGTGGCATGCGGTGGATATGGCCTCAGCCCATAAATATTGGGGAGAAGTGTACTCCGCCAACATGGTCCTTGCCATATCCAAGAGAGTGCGATTCTTCCTTTCGGCAACACCATTTTGTTGAGGAGTGTAAGTAGCGGAGTGTTGATGACGAATTCCTTCTTCACTAAGGAATTCATTCAATGTATAGTTCTTGAACTCCGAACCATTATCACTCCTAATAGCCATGATTTGCACATTGTGTTGACGTTGCACTTGGTTGGAGAAGTCGATGATGGTTTGTTGAGTCTCACTCTTGCACTTGAAGAAATAAACCCAAGTGTATCTTGAATAATCATCGACAATCACCAAGCAATACTTCTTGCCGCCAAGACTTGCCACGGGCACGGCACCAAAGAGATCAACATGGAGAAGCTCCAAGATCCTCTTTGATGAAATAATGGTCTTGGCCTTGTGCACCGTGTCATGCATCTTTCCTTCAACACACGACCTACAAACATTTTCTTTTAGTCCGACAATAAGGCCACCTTTGTGAAGACTTTGCAAAGTTCTCATGTTGACATGGGACAAGCGGCGATGCCACAACCATCCCACGTCCGCCTTCCCGAAAAGACACATTGCTTGAGAGTTGGTTGACTTCGAAAAGTCCACCACGAACAACTCATTTTCAACATGTCCCACGTGAGCGACGTCAAGAGTCTTGCTCCTCAAAAGGACCACAATATCACCATCGAAAAAGACGGAAAAACCCATCTTTCCAAGAGAGAGGACGGAAAGTAAATTGTAACCAAGGGATTTGACAAGCATGACGTTCACGATAGTGATATCGGGAGCCACCACAACCTTGCCAAACCCAGATACCTTAGAATTGGAAGAGTCTCCATAAGTGACGGTTGCTTGGATGTCATTTGGTTGCAACTCCGTCACAAGCTCTTTGCTTCCGGTCATATGATTAGTGCATCCACTATCAAGAATCCATTTAGTCCCACCGGAAGCATAGCCCTGCAAGAGATCATTGACTAGAGTTAAGACCCGAGATGGGTCCCTTCATGTTAGCAACAAGGGTCTTTGGAACCCAAATAGTATAGTCACTGAAACCGTCAATAGGACCAACATATTTTGCTTGCACAACACCATAATAATCAACATATAAGAAATGGTGTGGATTGTTAGTTCCCGCGGAGGTGCTACGAGTAGTGTTGTCCCTAATGACACTACTACTCGAAGCTAGATTGTTTGCTTGAGCGGGTGTGCTAGGGGTAGTGTTGTCCCTAATGACAATGCCACCCGAAGCACCATTGTGGGTCTTCTTCTTGTTCTTATTCTTCTTGTTCTTCTTCTTGGCTACATAGCCAAGACCTTGCTTGCCCACTTGTTGCCTTGGAGCACTCAATTGTGGTCTAACAATGACCACATTAGAGCAAGGGGCAACCACTTGTGGGGTAGGAGACACAACCTTTTCAACATGTGGGCCTTTGCCCTTAAGCCTTGCTAGCTCATCCTTCAACCTAGCATTTTCCTCAATAATATTTGCATGATCGCAAGAATAAGTAGAGGTGCTAGGATTGTTAGGTTGATTAAGTTGAGTTTGGAGTTGCTCATGCAACTCTTTGAGGGATGAGTGTTGGCTTTCCAAAGATTTGTGAGCCTTGGTTAGCTTTTCAAACTCCTCGGTTAGTTTACCATGACCAACCCCAAACTCGACCTTACCCTTTTTAGCCTTTTTATATTTAGCAATAGCAAGATCACGTTCCTTAGTGATGTTAGAGACAAGTTCATTATGAGTTAACTCAATAGATTGAAGTTCATCTTCTAGAGAAACTCTACCATCATGCTCTTCTTCAAGAGTCATTGAGAGGGATGCAATTTCATCCGCATCCCTTCTCTCAACCTCACCTTTATTCTCAAGGGCCTCTTGGGCCTCTCCCAATTGCCTCATGAGATACTCAATGTACTTCTTGGTCTCTCCTTGCATGTTAGACATAAAACGGTTCAAGGAGACCCTTTCTTCTTCTTCTCTAAGACTAGCAAGATGTTCAAGTTCACTAGGGGTCTTAGAGTTGGGGGAAGGTGATACCTCCGTGGCCTTAGCCATGAAGCACTTGGCATTACGTTGAGGAAGATCTTCATTGGGGGATTCAAAGAGGGATGAAGATGATGGAGTAGAAGCAATAGCTAGAGTGGCCACTTCACTTGTGGTTTCTTCTTCTTCATCACTCCCGGAATCATACTCCTCTTGAGTCAAGAGCACAAACTTGGTGGGAGACTTCTTGTTGAATGGCTTCTTCTTGAAATGAGGTTTCTTGAACTCAACCTTGGACTTGTCCTTGCGAATAAGCTTGTCACTATGGAGCTCTGTATTCTCGTAAGGGCACTCTGCAATGAAGTGATGCTTATCTTGACAACTGAAGCAAGATCTCACTTTTTGAGCCCCATCATTTCCATAGAGAGACCTTGTCTTCTACTCAACAAATCTTGCCCTTGGGAGGATTGCTCCAAAACGTTTGCACGGTGAGAGCAATGAGATCCTTTAGAACGGGATCATAGTCTTGTTCCTTCAAAGGAGGCAATGTCTCTTCTCCTTCTTCTTCATTCTCAACCTCTCTTGAAAACACCTTGGCCTTCAAAGCAACGGATGCTCCTTGGTGAATTCCAATGGCCCTAGCACGGTTGTCAAGCGCATTCTTGGTTTGCACTTTGTAGGAGCACATCTCTTGCATCACTTGAGTTGAGGTCATGGAGGAGAAATCATGTCTTCCTTGAATGCTCTTCATGTCCGCGCCCTCAAATGGCATAATGGCAATCATGTAATTTCTCTTGATCCAAGCATCATCAATGTACTTGGCACCAACATTTGAGAAGGCGGTGGCAAGAGTCTTGAGTCTCCAGTACATGTCCACATGATCCTCTCCATCCTGCATATAGAACCCTTCGGCCTCATTGTTCAAGGCATCATATATATTCCTTTGCATGCTCTCATTTCCCACAAACATGATGACAAGAGCGTACCATGTTTCCTTGGCGGTGGAGTATTGTTGGAGATGCGTCATGTGGTACCCACGACTTGTTGAAGAATGGACAAGGCAGTGTAGTTGAGTTGGCAATCTACGGCTTCTCTTCTTGTTAAGTTCTTGGGATCAAATGGCTTGTATCCATCACGAGTGATCCTCCAAAGATCTATACAAGAAGAGTTCAAGTGAGTCTCCATGTAATATTGCCATTCACGAAAAGAAAAAGCATCAATTTTAGGTGGGTCTCCCCTAGGGATTATATGAGGATGAGGGACGGAGGGATCGGGAGAATATCGTCCTTCAACGGCGTTATATCCTTCCTCTCCACCCGTGCCTTTCTTAGTGGATAGTTCGGCGGAAGCATTTTTAAGTGGATCACCATCTACCCCTTTCTTGGCGCCTTCCGAAGGAATTTCCGGAAGGGAGGATTCGACTACCTCCGGTCCTTTGGCTTTGAGGAGTTGTGCCATTAGTTCATGCAACTCATCAAATTTGGTGTCTATGGATGAGGTCAATGAAGTTCTCAAAGCATTGAGATCATCCATGGTCACCTTGCCAACGGACGGTTCGGTATCCGAATCTTCTCCCATACTAAAACTCTTAGGCGGTTAAGCCCGATACAAGATCCGAGGCTCTGATACCAATTGAAAGTAAAGTATGGGGACCTAGAGGGGGTGAATAGGTGCTACGACCAATTTTAATTTTTCTCTTACAATTTGGCTTGACAAGGAGGTAAATTCTCTAGATAGTGCGGCTACGGTGAATTTACCTATATGACAAGGATAATGATAAACACAATGCAAGCTATAAGTAAAGAGAGTGAGGGAACGAGATAGCCAAAGTGGAGCACACGGAGACACGATGTATTTCCGAGTTCCTCCTTGTTAAGGGAGTACGTCTCCTTGGAGGGGTGTGAGCTCGCCACGGAGGCCTACTCAACGCCACAAAGGCCTCACCCTATTCTCCGATGAACTTCCGCCACGAAGGCCTAGTTCACCTCTCACTATTGAACCCCTTTGAGGCGGGGATCGAATCCTTTACAAACACTTGGGGCACACACCCACAACTTAATTGGGGGCTCCCAAATCTTCTTGAATAACCAACAAGTATCAAGATGCCTAGGTTCTCCACAAGAGGAAACCCTACGCTAGATCCCTCAAGCTAGAGAGGGGGAAATGAATAACGGCTCGGTGAAGATGTAGATCGGGGCCTTCTGCTTCAATACTCCAAAGGTCTTCAAGATTGGGTGGAGGGATTGGGAGTTATGAGGGATTTGGTGAGTTCTTAAATGCTCATAAATGCTAAAGGGAAGAACTAGATCTTGGGGAAGAAGAGGAGGGGTATTTATAGCCCCTCCTCACAACTAGTCGTTGTGCAGGATTTTGGGACCGGAATATCCGGTCAGCTTCTCTTCACGAATTCCTGTTGACTTGAACCGGATTATCCGGTTGCCCCGGAATAATCCGGTTCAAATAATCCGGCTCGTTGCTGTGAGGCGCAGGCAACTGTACCGGATATTCCGGCTCCTCCGGAATAATCCGGTACGAATAATCCGGCTCACTGTTGTGAGCAAATCTTCCAGTCCTTAGCCATTTTAGAGCAACATCACCAACAACCGGAATATCCGGTCCGAGATGAATAATCCGGATCAAATAATCCGGCTCATCTCTGTCCGGAAAATGGTCCAGAATTTCCTAGACCGGAATATCCGGCTCCTCTGAATAATTCGGTTCCAAATAATCCGGCTGGGTTCTGTCCCAAAACTCTCAGGCCAAACTTCACGACTTTTCGGTGATCGATGCCTATGATAAATATAACACCTGCACGCTTGAGCACCTCGATAAATAGTGTACTTAGTATTGTTAACTAACACACAAAACATCGGGAAAACGAAATGGACTTTCACCTGGTAGCTTGGCAATAATTTTTTTAATTTAGAATCACGCATGATCCACAAATTTTGGGTCCCATCTTCTCCGATGACGGAACGCTGTTGTAGCATCCCACCTTATAGTAAAAGTGGAATACCTGTGTTATGTGCTAGTCCCTGGATCAATGCTGCTTTACTTCTGTTGCTTCAACTCTGAGTTATTAGCTAGCCTATAAGGCTACGCACCTTGTAATAAGTTATATTTGTCTACTCTGGATTCAGTTGTAATAATTTTGGCTCTTATGCAATGATAACTTTAAGTTTGGACTATGGTGTTAGCATTGATCCAGGGACTAGTACTGTCGGGGGTTACCCCCGAGTAGGGTAAAGGCAAGTGGTAAAGGCGACTATCAGAAGAGAGGTTTGGTCGAGTAGCCGCCTACCCGGTACTTGCTACCCGGTCGACTGCTACTCGGTCTCACCTCAAGATGACCAGAAGGAAGAAATCAATCAAGTTCTGTACATTCGAGTAGAAGAGTTGGCCCGAGTAAAATTGGCGGGAACCTACTCGGGCCAGAAAGTCAAAGGAGCCGTTCTGACACAGGATCCCGCGTATCCTGGGTCCGTACTTGGCAGTATTCGAACAACTGTTCATCTGGGACCGGCCTGCCTGACAGTGACAGCATGGAAGCAGGCCGTCGCAGGATAAGGGGGCCCTACTCTGTGTTTGGCACAGTGATACCAGTCTGTCCCCTTGTTTTGCCCAACGACTTTCCAGATGCAGCCAAGATTAGGAACCAAAGCTGTCAGCGGGAACCCGGAAGAAGGACGATGTGCACACTATGTCGACACTTGTCCATGTTTGGACGTATCCGGCTGGGCACCGTGTATATAAGGTGCCCCGCCGCCTCCTGCGTGAGGAATGGCAAGCAGGATCGCAGGATCGAACACTTGGTGACCTAATTCTTGACCTAGTTCATCACTTAGAGAGGAGAGTGGCTACTCGGTAGCAAGAACATTGTACTGTGGCTACTCGGTGAGACACCAGAATACATAGAGAAAGGCAGGAGTAGGGGTTTTACCTCCTCACGAGGGCCCTAAACCTGGGTAGATCGTGTTGTTTGCAGTGTTTGCTTCGTACCTCACGCGGCTACTCGTCGCGTGATCCCTCCCCGAGCACCTCCAGCGTCCTTCGTCCCCACATCTTTAGCCATCCCATGGCATCTGCCGTGACACCACCACGACAAGTACATAACACAGGTATTCCACTTTTACTAAAAGGTGGGATGCTACAAAAATGGTATCAGAGCAAAGTGTTGCCTATAGGTTCGAGCCCTTAGGTTTGGAAAATCCTTTTGATCAAATTTATTAACTCCTTTGAGTATTTTTGGATCCTAGCGGAATAGTGAGATGAATCAGCCCGGACCAACATTACATGTGCACTTACATGAGACCGGTTCCCTTATTGGCTAGCGGGTGTCAGTATCTCTCACTATAGTGAATATCCAATTTACAACAAGATGTTAATAACCCATTGATCACCCTAGAGAAAGTTTGATATTTTTCTAAGTATTTATGCACTTCTAGTACTTCTTTATCTTATGTATTAAAAGTTATGTTTTTTTACTCTTATGACTCAAGATGGAGAGGTTCAACTTCGACAACACCGAGGACATTATCAACACTCGCTTTGGAGGCTATGTTCTCGAGATAGTCACACTACTGGCGCTGCCCACACCCACCATCAGAGGGAAACATCTGAACAAGTTTAGCAAGGAAGGTTGCTAGGGAGTCAGACTTCTTCAACCAGGACACCAAACCGAGCCCACAACCGAAGACATCACGATCAAGGTAATCAGCGACTCCATGGAGAGAGGCCTCAACCTCGTTATGCAGAAGCTGATAGGGCGTCTTTGTGGGAAGCATTATCGGGAGTTGAAGAATCACTACTCTTTTTATCTAGGAAGACGTAATGGAGATGGGGAACCTTACATCGTAGCCCCAGAAACGAAAGCTACTCCTTTACGCCAGTATCTTCAAAACATAGAGATTCATGTCAAGGACCTCGAGGAAGACAAGTACAATGAGCTAATGTTGAATGACGAGCTACACGACCAACTCAAGGAGGCGGAAGAGAAGGTGAAGACCCTAGAAGAGGTGGTCAACACTCAAGATGAGAAGCTCAAGACTCAAGACAAGAAGCTGCTAAGTCAAGAAAAGAGAATCAAGGCGAAGAACGAAGAGATTAGAGACATGAAGTCGAAACTAGAAGACAACGGCTTGTATTTAGAGTCTGATTATGAGTTGATAGGAAATTTACGTGGTGAGAAGAGAGTGTTACAAGAGAAGAATTATTCCCTGGAGAATGAAGTGAAGGAACTCAAGACCATCCTCGCAGGGGAAGGAATCACGATTGAAGAAGTTGAAGAGGAAGAAGACGTAATGGTTGAATATTAGATGTATTAGTTATACCACCATGTTGTTATTTATGTTTTTTGACCTTAGTAAGTTTTGACCTATCAATTTGTGATATGGCAGAATTGGAGTGTTTTGAGTTGCAAACCAGGTTCTTTTAAGTTTTCCAAGTTATCTTTCTTTTGTTATCTCTTTATGTTCGGTGCATGGGTAGGAAGACTTTTTTCCTTAGATCTGTCTATCTTTTACTCACCTATGCTGAAAAACCACCACAGATGCCTCCTCGTCGTGACCCCGAGAACAACAACAACACAGCAATGACGCAATGCGGCAGATGATGGCAGCCCAGACTCAACTTATGCAAATGATGACTCAGATTTTGGCAGCGAACAATAACAACAACAACAACAACAACAACAACAACAACAACAACAACAACAACAACAACAACAACAACAACAACAACAACAATCCACCACCCCCTCCACCGCCACCCCCACCCCAAGTGGATAGACTGACTAGGTTTCTAAGACTTAAACCTACCAAGTTTTCCTTTGCCTCAGAACCAATAGTGGCAGATGACTGGCTACGCTCAGTTAATGAGGACTTGGTGACTTGTGAATGCAGTGATGCTGAGAAGGTGAGGTTCACTGCACATCTACTTGAAGGACCAGCTGCAATGTGGTGGGAAACTTACCAAGTGACACATCCTTTATAAGGAATGACCTGGGATGCTTTCAAGGAAGGATTTCGTAATGCTCATATTTCTTCAGGGATAATGAATCTGAAGAGGGATGAGTTCCGCGGTCTGAAACATGGAGGTAGGACTCTGAAGGAGTATATGGATGATTTCTACACCTTATCAAGGTATGCCCCAGAGGATATTGATACTGATGCTAAGAAGAAGGATAAATTCCTTAGTGGACTCAAGGGAGAATTGAAGATACCTTTGTTTGTAGCTTATGCTCCAAATTATCAAACCCTGCTGGACCAAGCCATCACTCTGGATAACAATGTGAGGAAGGAAGAAAACAGAAAGAGAAAATTTGGTGTTAGTAAGACTCACTCTGAGTCCACTACTACAGAAAACATTATAGGAGACGCATATTTTTTGCCTTCGAGCGCATATAAAATGCGTCTCCAGCGCCAAGCCTCGCATATATTGTTATGCGAGGCGCATCTAATATGCGCCTCCTATACCTGCATATAGGAGGCGCATTTCAAAATGCGCCTCCTATATGCAGTATAGGAGACGCATATTAGATGCGCCTCTCATATTCAGAAATGCGCCTCCTATATATCCCACATATGCGCCTTCTATAGTTCCTAATATGCGCCTCTTATAACATTTTCGATTTTTAAAATTTGCAGAATTACTGCACAATCCAGAATACACATATACAGGTATATAGATGCAGAAATACAGTACAACAGTCCGGAATTTCCAGAAACTAGAATTACCATGAATACCATCAACTTGAATCAATCGCGACATACATATATGCAAGTTCATTTATACGAAACATCACACAACACAAGTGTTTGTGCCTCCGATCGAGTACAAGTTCACAATCACGTTACAACCGCGACGACGGATCGAGCTCTAGCTAGCTTATGTGAGAGTAGAGCTTATAGACTACGATGGATAGAAACAAGGCGATGATGATCACGATGAAGTTGCTCCACTTCTTCCTTCCGTGCCTCCACTTCTCTTCCGCCACCTCCTCCACTTCCTCCACTTTTCCTCCACTTCCTCCACTTCTCTTCCGCCACCTCTCTAATCATCGGCATTTCGAAGAAAGACCAAAAAAGACCAAAAAGACCTCCACTTCTCTTCTCCACTTCCTCCACTTCTCTTCCGCCACCTCTCGAACAACACGTTCTAAGCATCGGCATTTCGAAGAAAGACCAAAAAAAGCCGTCAGACAACAACAGAACCAAAGCGAGATAGGCCCCACGCCTGAGGCACAGGAGGCCGCAGCCAGCACAGCAGTAGCACCACTGGAGCCAGATCGGTTCGTCCTTGCCAAGCGGCCATGACTCCCCCTGGCCACCTACAGCTCCATTTCTCCCCTGCAAAGGATGGATGAGCATAAATATTGATTAATCCCAAGTTGCAAGAGAGTGCCAGATAATAGCAAAGTTCCAGGTTCTAATGACGACCTTCCAAAGTACAAAATAGTTTTATACATTTACATGCAATGCCAGAGGAAGATTATCCATATTGTCTACTTATATAATTTGTGCGAGGACAGTGACATATTTCTGCAGAAAGAACAATTAAACTCCTCAAACTAGCATGCTTGATTCTGACCAATTTATGTTGCCTCAGATCTGAATACATGCTACAGGACTTCTTAGAAAAATATTTCCAAGTGTAAACAGATTCTTGGTCTATGGCCTAACCACAACATGACTCCATTTAACTCATTATTTCGACAAGCACACAACCCGGTTATCATACAGAGCAATGCTACAAGAGTGCAAAGCTTTCAGGATATTTGCTACTGCACTATCAGAGATGAACAATTTAAATTGTTTGGTTAGCAGTCAGAAGCTATGCTAGCATATGTATCGGAGAGTGACATTATCTTAGATTGAGTGGTTTTCATTAATTGGGGAAACCAAACAAGAAAAATGAACAAATAAGGAGGTTGTTGACTTAATGTTTAGAAGCACCACTTATGAGTTTATTTGCCATTCCATGCCAACTTTAATTTACAATCATTTTAACTTCTAAGTAATATGCATTATGCAGAAATGCAACTATTGTTTACTCCTGTATTAGTTGAGCTGCAGCTCATATAAATTATATACCCCTGGAGGCACTAGGCCAGATACAGAAGACGTTTTTTTCAGCTCCCTTGTGTTATATGATTGGCTGGTTGAGTTAAATGAAATAATTCTAAACATACTACTGATTCACACGTGCTTGAAGAGAAGCAACCCTACTGTTGTTAAAATTACCCAAATTAAGTTCACTTTACTATTAACCGCTACATATTTCAAAATTATGCTCTAATTTACAGAGCCGGTGGCACTCTAGGTAGATACAATAAGGCCACGCTTGCTGCAGCATACATGATAATACACTAATATTTGGACTTGATGCCATGCTAAAGTTTTAAGATCAGGGGCATGAATTGTTTAACACACACAGATTTAAAATGCATAACACATGATTTAAATCTCAGATTTCAAACAGAAGAATCAAAATCAAATGAGCACCATACTCATGTCAACAGTGCCAACATATCATCCACCCATCGCGTACTGCAGTTACTACCATCAAACACCTCACCATTGAACAAGTATCACATAGGAAAGCTGTGTTAGCAAAAGGTTGAATATTGTGGTGGGCGCTACATATGAACCTACAGGAACTTGACAACAGATGTATGAGGCACAGTTCAACTCATCGCTCATGTTCTCAGGTGCTGCATCTACTTCGTTTTCTGACAAGAAATTGACGAAACCCTATCCTTTGGATTTCCCCGTCACAGGATGGCATATGACTTTCAATTTAATGCACCCACACACCCGTCGTCAGAAGAGAACTCCTAATCAACAAAAAACCCAGATCGACCGCCGAGAAGATCCAGAACATACAGGTAGACTGCTACCTTCAACAACATCGCCGTGACGAGAGAATGCGTCCTTGAGAGCACTCCCGTTGGTGTCATAGGACACACAAATCCCAGATCCTGCAATTTGAAGCCATGTTTTCAAATCAAACAGTTTTGTAGACTGGACACAAAGGAGAAGCAACATACATTGGCTTGCGGGTAATTACAAAGAGAGGGTGAATGCTTACTTGTTCCTCCAGGCCGTCGCAGTCCGCGTCCACACCCAGCTGTGCCAGTGAGCGGGGACCACCGAACGAACTGCGGAATCGGGAGGCTGCAGTCGCCATCCAGGGAGCAGCCGCCGGCTGAGGAAGACCTCGAGGTCGTTGTAAATGACAGTTCACAAGCACTCAGAATTTTGTAGCCAATGCCTTTAACGAAAACTGCAAGTATACAAACTCATTCATTTATCTTGCACTGCTGTGACATAGCTAATGATAACTCACATGAAAGCAATTGCTATGTGGTTTCTGTGAGATTCGAACAGCATCATAGTTTCAGAAGTGCTAGTCAGTTGCTTACTGTAACATCCATCTAGCTAAATGACGCAAATTTCAAGCCATTTACTCAAATCAAACCTTTCTGTAGACAGGACACATATCAAAACCTCAAATTGAGCTGGCCAAACGAGAGACTGCGCAGTTCCTCCCTATGTTTCTGTCTCTGTCTCCCGTCGTCGTTGGTTGGCAAGCAGGAAACTACACACACACAGAGAGAGAGAGAGCTTACATTTCCTCCAGGTCGTCCATGTCCTCCCCTTCTGGTATCGATGTCCGTGACTCATGCCCAGCTACAACCGCTCAACGCCCAGCTGCGCCGGTGAGCGGCGGTATGGGGAGTCTGCAGTCTTCATCCAAGTGAGAAGCCACTAGTCGGAGAAGAGATAGAGGTTGACGGATCCAGGAAGCGAGCTGCCGGTCGGAGCAGAGCGTCGCAGGAACACCATCGGGGCGGCGCCGGGAAGGCGGGATCCAACGCGGCTAGGGTTTGTCGGGGGACAGCGAACCGACGGCTCCACGCAGTGGAATCTGTGGAGGAGGAGGTGCCGGTGTTGGCCGGTGGCCAGCAGCGGGAGGAGTTGCCCGCGCCCGCCGGAATCGGTCGACCATGGTGTCGGCGGCAAATGGGGTCGGGGTCGATGGGAAGAGAAAGAGGAGACAGGGAAAGGCAAAGCTTTTGCCCTTTGTTAAAAAAAACAAGGGAAATTCGTTTTTGGAAAAATCGTGCTGCATATTATAGGAAGAACCGCATTTAGCTCAATATACGTCTCCTATACCTCTAACTATACAAGGTGCATTGTGCAAGATGCGCCTCGCCTTCGCTGCCACCGACGCCACCCGGGCCCACACAAACTATACGAGGCGCATAATGTAAAAGAGCGTCTCCTATTCATACATTATAGGAGGCGCATAAAGGCCACATGCGCCTCGCATAACCTGGGGCCGGGAGGCTGTGGTCCCCACATGAAGTATAAGAGACGCATATTTTGGAAATGTGCCTCCTATATATGCATTATAGGAGGCACATCTTGGCAGTGCGTCTCGCATAATATATAGGAGGCGCATTTTGCCAATATGCGCCTCGAGCCCTCATTTCCTCCTATAGAATTTTCTCTAGTAGTGGTCATCACACAAGAAGCATCACTTCTCTGAAGGTAGTGGCCACAAATATTGGAACCACCACAACAATGGCCATGGCCACAGACACCACGGACACAACCACGATGTTGGATACAAGGGTAACAATGGAGGATTCAAAGGAAACAATCACAATGGACATAGCCATGGAAATGGACATCATCGTCAAAATTCTGAAGGGAAGAGAGATGTTTCCCAAGTGACATGTTTCAAGTGCAAGAAGACATGATATTATGCTAATGGCTGCCCAGAGAGGAGAGTGGATGAGAATGCCAAGCCCAACCCATTTCAGAATGGAAATATGAACCATGTCAATGTGGAAGAAGTGATGGATAAACTTGATGTTGTGATTGGTACGTTCTTACTCAACTCCTTTACATCATTGGTTTTATTTGATACTGGAGCATCTCATTCATTCATATCAAGAGCATTTGTAAAGAAAAATGGGCTACCCACTAAAACCACAGGGAAAACCATTAGAGTAAGCTCCCCAGGTGGAGAAATGCTCGTCAATGTCGGATGCATGCAGCTTACCTTAGAAATTGGAAAGTATAAATTTCCAGCCCATCTCGTAATTCTGGAATCCCAAGGACTAGATGTAATTCTGGGAATGGATTGGATGACCACTTTTGGAGGAGTCGTAGATTGTGCAAACAGATCCATTACACTCACCACCCCAGAAGGAAAGAGGATTAGATTCAAATACAACATGGAAATAAAAGGGATTAGGCTCAATTCTCTTAAGCGGGTTAGCCTAGATCAAGTATCCATAGTGAGGGAATACCTCGATGTTTTCCCTGAGGAATTACCAGGAATGCCACCTGATAGAGATGTGGAGTTTCTCATTGATCTATTACCAGGCACTGGCCCCATAGCAAAAAGACCTTACCCCATGTCTACTGATGAGCTAAAGGAACTTAAGAAGCAATTAGAAGAACGACTCGGGAAAGGTTTTATTCGTGAAATTTTATCACCATGGGAGCACTATTTCTGTTTGTGGAGAAGAAGGACAGGAGTCAGCGTTTAGTTATGGATTACCGTTCTCTAAATGAAGTAAGTATCAAGAACAAGTATCCTTTGCCTAGAATCAACGACCTGTTTGATCAATTAGAGGGAGCATGTCTGTTTTCCAAGATTGATCTTCGGTCTGGATATTTCCAATTGAAGATTAGGGAGCATGATATACGTACCCAAGACAGACTTTGTTACTAGATATGGATCGTATGAGTATACGGTGATGCCATTTGGACTAACCAATGCACCTTCATATTTCATGAACATGATGAACAAGGTGTCCATGGAATTTCTAGACAAGTTTGTCGTAGTCCTCATTGACGACATTTTGATCTATTCCAAGAGTACCAAAGAACATGAAAATCACGTCCGTTTGATTTTGGAGAAGCTCCGAGAGCAAAAACTTTATGCCAAGTTTTAGTAAGTGTGAGTTCTGGCTAAGTGAAGTGGGATTTCTTGGACACGTCGTGTCAAAGGAAGGAATTTATGTTGATCCTTCCAAAGTAGAAGCAATAATGGAATGGGAACCACCCAAGAATGTTGGAGAGATTCGTAGTTTCTTAGGTTTGGCAGGTTATTACCGGAGGTTCATTGAGAATTTCTCCAAACTGCCAAGCCCATGACTGAGTTGTTGAAGAAGGAAAAGAAATTTGAGTGGATTGATGCATGTGAAACTAGTTTTCAGGAGCTAAAGAAACGATTGGTGACAGCCCCAGTCCTATGCTTACCAGATTTAGAGAAAGAATTCCAAGTGTACTGTGACGCCTCGTGTCAAGGACTTGGAGGTGTTCTTATGCAAGGAGGAAAAGTGGCATCATATGCCTCTAGAAAACTCAAGAAACATGAAGTCAACTATCCCACACATGATCTAGAGTTAGCTTCAGTGGTCCATGCCTTTAAGACATGGAGACATTATTTGATGGGGAAACGGTGTGAAGTCTTCACAGACCACGAGAGTTTAAAACATATTCACACAAAAGGATTTGAACATGAGACAAAGAAGATGGTTAGAACTTATTAAGGATTATGACCTGAGTTTGCAATACCAGCCTGGTAAGGGTAATGTAGTAGTTGATGCTCTGAGCCGCAAGGTTTACGTAAATGGTCTCACGGCAGAGAACTACCGGAGGATTTGTGCAAGGCTTTCAAGGATCTCGGACTAGAAATAGTACCCGAGGGTTTCATAACTTCATTGGTGGTACAACCAACTTTGATGGACAGAATACGTGAAGCACAGAAAAGAGACAAAGACATAGAGGAAATCAAAGTCAACCTAAGCATAGGAAAAGCTTAGGGATTTCATGAAGATGAGCAAGGAACCTTGTGGTTCGAGAAACGTATTTGTGTAGCAAATGAAACTGATCTCAGAAAGTTGATTTTGCAAAGAAGCACATGAAACATCCTACCCATTCATCTAGGTAATACCAAAATGTACATGGATGTGAAGGAGAGATTCTGGTGGAATAACATAAAGAGAATATCGCAGAGTTTATAGCAAATTGTGATGTGTGTAGTAGAGTTAAAGCAGAACATCAGAAGCCAGCATGACTGTTACAACCATTGAAGGTGCCAGATTGGAAGTGGGAACAAATTGGTATGGATTTTATTACTAGATTACCCAGGACTAAGTCTGGTTATGACTCTATTTGGGTAGTGGTTGATCGTTTGACAAGGGTCGCTCATTTTATACCAGTAAAGACCACCTACACTAGCGCTAAGCTAGCAGAAATTTACATGAAGAGAATTGTGTGGCTGCATGGTGTACCCAAGAGCATTGTTTCTGATAGAGGTGCCCAGTTTACCTCTCATTTTTCGAAGCAGTTACATGGTCCTTAGGTAACAGATTGGAATTCGG
This sequence comes from Alopecurus myosuroides, assembly GCA_028641055.1. Lineage (NCBI taxonomy): Eukaryota > Viridiplantae > Streptophyta > Magnoliopsida > Poales > Poaceae > Alopecurus > Alopecurus myosuroides. The sequence goes on from JAPCYS010000339.1 coordinate 26,432, forward strand.
TACATCATTTCACCCTCAGACCGATGGACAAACTGAGAGAGTGAACCAAATATTGGAGGATATGCTGAGAGCATGTGCACTAGACTATGGATCTAGGTGGGAAGATAACTTGCCTTACGCATAATTCTCTTACAACAACAGTTATTAGGCAAGTATTGAGATGGCACCGTTTGAAGCATTATACGGAGAAAAGTGCACTACACCATTGCTATGGAGTGGTGTAGGAGAACGAAGTTAATTTGGTCCTGATATAATCCAAGAAGCAGAGGAGAAAGTTAGATTGATTAAGGATAGACTCAAGATATCCCAGTCAAGACAGAAGAGCTATGCTGATAACAAACGCAGGGATCTCACTTATGAAGTTGGTGATAGGACTTACCTAAGAGTATCGCCTCTTCGTGGTGTCAAGAGAGTTGGTATCAAAGGAAAATTAGCACCTCGATTCATAGGGCCATTCAAGATTTTATTCCGCAAAGGTGAAGTTGATTATGAGTTAGAATTGCCTGAGATTTTTTCAGCAGTCCATAATGTGTTTCATGTTAGTCAATTGAAGAAATGTCACCCTGAGATGTTGGAAACTTCGTTGAAGGATACTGTACCCCTTGAGGAAGTACAGTTGGAGAGTGATATGACTTATGAAGAGAAGCCTATCAAGATACTAGAGACTACAGAAAGAGTTACCCGCACCAAAACTCTCAAATTTTGCAAAGTTCAGTGGAGTCACCACACCGTAGAGGAAGCTACATGGGAACGGGAAGATGATTTTCGAGAAGACCACCCACACATATTTGCTGACCTTTCCGAAGCCCAAGGGCGAGCTTCATCTCAGGTTTTCAAAATTCAAAAACCATCAGGCATACATTTGCATCATGGCATCATTGCATATTTTTCACCTTACATCTATTCACAACAAAATATTAAACTCATTTTTACCACATAGGTATAAAAAGGGGTACTTTCAAATCCCCATATTGCCCTATGTGAAAATATTGTATTTTTTTACAAGGAACGGTACCAAAAGACTCCTTATATCACTAGCTTTTCAAAACATATTATATATTTTTCTGATAAAGTTTGAGGGTTTTTTGGTTTGTTTTGTTAATGTTTTGAATAAAAACAAGAGAGAGCAGAGAACAAAAAAAGAGGAAACCTAATTCTACCGCACCACTGGGCCAAGCCCACCTCCCTTTTCTTCTCTCTCTCCTGTGCAGCACGCAACAAACATCAATTTTCAGCCCGCTCGGCCAGCCCGAGAAGAACCATCGCGCGCACGTTCACCCTCTCTCTTTCTACCCTCCCTCACTGCCCGGTGGACCAATACCCCACGTCACCGCCACGTCAGCGCAATGACCACGTCGTCCTCCTCGCGCGGTGACCACACGCGTGTTAACGTCATGGAAACGGCCGATTAACTCCGGGGAAACGCCCGCGTTAAAGTACCGATTAACGCCCCCCCGCCTAGCCCTTCGTAAACCCCACCCTCCCCTCTGTTTTTCCTCAAACCCCATCACCAGAGAGCCACCAGGCCGGGAGTATTCGAGCTCGAGATCTCGCAGCGACCGACGGCGAGATCGAGGTCCTCCGTCGCATTCCGGCCATCCCGGACCCCCTCTTCCCTCCCTTTCTCTTTTTCTCACGGTTGCGAATCATGTTGACACGTTTTGCGCCCCTTCTGTCCTGCAGCTCGATCGCACCGTCCACGGTTGAGCCTCACCGTCGCCCCGAGCAACTCCAGCGAGCAACAGAGGATGGAGGAGACCACGTCGAGAAGCTCCACTTCGCCATTGACCTCGCCTCCCCGTGTTGAACGTCTAGGTACGTCTCCAAGCCCCTCTGTCGAATCCGCTGTTCGGCAAATCCCTCAGGTGACCCTATCGGGTTTCGAGTAGGAGAACCCATGAGCGCTGGTGGCGATCGTCGGCTAAACAGGGGGAAAGATTTACCCAGGTTCGGGGCCCTCGTAGAGGTAAAACCCTTACTCCTGCTTCTGTCGATCTGTATTAATCGAGTAGATCGGTTACAATGATGGTGGCTCAAGTCGAGAGTATGATCTCGAGCTCAAGGCTTTTGTGTCGTGGTGTTGCTTGGTCCTCTACCGGTGGATCTCCTGGCCTTATATAGGTGGCCAGGTCTCAATCCCTACCCGGAGAGGACTCGAACTCTAACCCTATGTCGGTTACAGGTTTCCTAACTTAGCCCGCAAGGTATTCCGGGTGGGCTTCACATGGGCTTTTCGGCGTTCCAAGGGCTCCTCCTCTTGGGCCTTAACCTTGGGCCGGAGATGGGGGTGTCCTTTCCCGTAGGGTCTAATATCCATTCCTTCGTCAGTAGCCCCCGAGCGTTTGCTCGATTGGGATTTTCCAGTCGAGTAGACGGTCAAACTCTTTTGCGTCTTTCACCCTTGGATAACCAGTATTGGTTGTTTCTTGTTTCAAGGGTGTGTACCCTGTGTGATGAGTTTTGTACCCAAGTATTGAGTAATGAAAAGTGCCTGTTGGTATGGTTGTTTTTCGCAGAAGGATATGGCGCAGTAGCTTGGCTCTCCCGAAAGTTCAGGGCCAATTAATTGCGACTAGGGCAAAAACAGTTCTGGCCTACACAGATTCGAGACCTCTGACTCGAACCCGATGAGGTGATCGTTGCGATTGGGCCGTAGTGGTCTCACCGAATCGAACTTAACCTATGGGGGTACCCGGCGCGTCCGCTAGGATTTTTCTTCGTGTTGTTGACACGGAATCATACCGGAGGACGCAGCTTGAGTGCGATTCCAGGCCCTCAAGAGAGATCTTTCAGGTCTTACCTTCATATTCGAAAGAATACGACATCTGGATGTACCTAGTCGGCTGAACAATCCAGGTTTATGATGTGCAAACATCGCGTGTATGAGTGGCAGGATCTGCCTACTCGCGTAGTTTTGGGTTTGTAGTTCCTTGTCTATACGAAAGAGTTTTCGTGTTAGGAGTTTTACACCCATATGAAAGAGTTTTCATGTCTGGGATATTGTGCCCATACGAAAGAATTTCCGTGTGTAGGGTATTTTTTCCTGTGAGAGATTTCACTTCATGATTTGTCCATACGAAGTTATTTTTCGTGTTTGGACTTTTATTCGAAGGATTTTTGGTCATGCGAAGTTATTTTCGCGTTTGAACTTTTCTTTCGAAAGATTTTTCAGCTTGATGATGCCACCTCTAAGGACAACTCCTTGGAGGAATCGCCCGGGAAGGAACCCATCAACGCTACTCCATTGCGTGTGTGCGCTCCTTCCTCTTCATTCCCAGTTATCCAAACCGCCTGGAATGCGGATATGCTGGACGAGGAGGACGACGAAGATGAGTAAGTTTCCTTTCCTGTTCTTTAGTCGAACGTTCTCTTTCGGCGTCTTGTTGATGCTTTGTCTTCATTGCAGCCTGCAAGCTATCAACCCTCGCAGGTACGCCTCTTCCCTTCCTCCCGAAAGGAGGAATAAAACGGGAGCTGCAGGTGAGACTCCTACTGCCGGCACCGTCCAAAATTCTCCGAATGTCGCTCCTGACGCGGCGACTCCAAAGGCTCCAAAAGAGGTGTCGGGCAGCTCGGCGGATCCCCTCTCACTCGCTCAAGGCCAGGTGAACTTCGCTGCCTGTTTTTTAATGTTCCACCGTCTTTGGATTTGTTATCGGGTGCACGTCAGTGCTCCCGATGGGAGTAGCCCCCGAGGCTGTAGTCGATCGCATGCGATCGGCTACAGGCTCAGAGACAGTCATTTCCTTCTTCCTCTTTTTATCGGGTGCACGGCAGTGCTCCCGATGGGAGTAGCCCCCGAGGCTATACTCGAATGTTTGCAATCGAGTATAGGCTCAAATTTTACTCTTCTGACTCTTTAATTTCCATGTTCCTTGCAGTCGCTTATTGACTCCCTTGCGGCAATTGGTCGCCGTGTTGTTCTTGCTGAGTCGGAATGCGGGTTCCTTCGAGCGGACCGCAGTCGACTCACCACCGAGAACGAGCTTCTTCGAGGTAAGTTTACCATCTTTTCTTGTATTCGTTTCCACCAATTCTTCAACTCTGATGATCGTTGTTGTGCAGCTCAACTTGAATTTTTGAAGACCGAGAAGGAGAGTGCCTCCACTCAGGCGACATCTCTAGAGGCAGAATTGCGACTGCCCGACGGGAGCTCGAGCCTTCCCGCATGCTATCTGCTGATTACGAGGGAAAACTTGCGGCTTCCCAGGATGCTCTGAAGAGCTTGGAGGACGCTGGCGCCAAGGCGGATGCCAATCTCGTCAATTTTCTTTGCCCCCTTGCTGAGCGCTTCGCGAGTAAGTTGTATTTATCTACGATCTGCTTTTTGTCTTGGTGAATCCTTTGGACTAACACTTTCTTTTCTTAGGTCTCTTGGGTGTCTCCCTGGAGCTTGCTGGGGTTCCTCGAGTGGATGCATTGACAGACTCTTGCGCCCAGCTTAGGAGGCATGCTGCAGGGGTTTGCACCTTGATTGGCGATGCCATTCGGGTGTTGACGCAACTGCACGGCCGCCTTCTCGTCAACGCCGTGTCTCCAGTCGTGTTGGGCGATCTGCTGAAGGTTTTCTCGGAGGGCAATCTCCTTGAAGCTTACGCGGTTGCCCAGTCAGAATCTGGGGCGAAGACTGCCATCCAGTTCGCGCTGGCGCATGGAGTCACTGGCTTGGAGCAGGCCTACTCGGAGCTTCCCGTCGATCCTGTTACGGGCAAAAAGGTAGGGCTTCGTCGTTTTGGCGATGCCGCCGGAATCCTTGCTCAGAAGTTATCTGAGTTATTTGCCCGTGCTAAGGGAGGGACCACTGCCGCGAGTGGTAGCACAACTGTAGCTTCTTAGGTTATTTCTGTTGTACTTCGCAGCTTCGATTGTAATGAACCCTGGGATGTGCTCTCGTATTTTCAATAGTTGAATCGAGATGTTTTGCTGAAATGCTTCTTGTGATTGTGTGTGTGCTCCCGATGGGAGTAGCCCCCGAGCACCTGTCGAATAGGTGGTTAATATATCTCGAGTAGGGCATCTTACTCCTTAATCTTCCTTGTATTTTTCAGGTGACCGGGGTTGCTACAGAGCCTTCGGGTGGAACTGCTACTCCATCCGATCCTCTTGTTGCCACTGTTGGGACCTTGGCGGGTCTCCGTGATCGTGTAGCTGATGGTGAGCGCAAGTTAAAGGCGTTGCATGGGGTAGCCGATGTGGCTAAAATCCAAAAAGCTGGCGACTGAACGTGAGCAATTTGTGATGGATGAATTGGCGTCTGTTGCCAATGATTTGCTCTGTAAGTAATTCAGCCCCCAAGTCTTTCTAATCTTGTGCTCTTCTTTTGATCATGTACCCTTGCTTTTCAGTTGTTCGACCAGATGACAGGAATGAGAAACACTGGGTGGAGAACCACATCTATCAAGAAGCTGGTAGCTCAAGGCCTCATACAAATAATTTTTGGTCTGATCGTAGTCGAGGGTTTGTGCTTGCCACCTTGAAGTTCAGAGTCAATCAGGCGAAGATACTCGTGATTTCATTTCACGAGGTTTTGATTGCAATGAACGCTTCTTTTTATCCGCTGCAAAGGGGTCCCGAGGATTGGAGCCATCTACTCAGGGTGTTCGGTCGAGAAGAAGAGATTCGCGAGTGTGTTCGCAATGAGATGACTTGCGGCTCGGTGGTGGCTCTCTCTTTTGTCCGGTTATGGCATCCTGAGGTGAACTTCAATTCCATAGCTAGACTTCCTGATGGTCCAATCGACGATATGTCTCCTCATTATAGGGCTGTTCGACCTGCGGCAGAGGAAATCATTCGATTGACCTCGGATGAGGTAGATCGGGTATTGGCGGCTGAGAATATTCATCGCCATGTATAAGTGTAGGATGCATATATCCTGTTTCATTGTGTAGTTTGTAAAAACTGTTGTAAGGTGTGTAACCTTGTATATATAAATTTTCCTGTGATGCTGAATTTAGGCGTAGCCCCCGTGTGTTTTTGGGGTGTATACCTGTAACTTTTAGCATGTAAGGATGAATAATCTTCGGGTATCTATGGTTGAGAAACCATGTATTTTATTGCAATGACTGAGAAGCCATGTATTCGAGCTACAGGAGTGGCTAATATAGTCTTATTGCTGCGAGAAAAATAGGTCTAGGGATAAAATTTGCGGAGGTGTGCGATATTCCAAGGATTGGAATAGATGCCTCCAGTCGCCGGGTTCTTCAGTCTATACGCTCCGCCTGGGATAACTTCGTGTATTTTGAAGGGTCCTTCCCATGGTGGCTCGAGCTTGTGTCCTTCCTTCTGCTTGAGCCGTAACACCAGATCTCCTACCGCGAAAGCTCTATGTCGTATGCGGCGACTGTGATAGTTTCGCAATGATTGTTGATATACTGCTGATCTTGCGAGTGCAATATCGCGCATTTCATCTAGTGCGTCCATATCTTCCGCGAGTGCCCTGTTGGAGGTTTCTTCGTTGTAGGCGACAACTCGTGGGGCGCTGAACCTGACGTCCTCGGGAAGGATTGCTTCTGCCCCGTATACCATGAAAAATGGTGTGTAATTGGTGGATTGGTTTGGAGTCGCGCGGAGGCTCCATAGCACGGAGGGTAGCTCTTCGGCCCAATGTCCTGCTGCTGGGTGTAGACGATCGAGTAGGCGCTTCTTGATGCCAGCTGAAACTAAGCCGTTGGATCTTTCGACTTGTCCGTTCGTTTGCGGATGGGCAACTGAGTCAAATTTGAAGTTGATTCCCTTTTCTTCGCAGAACTGCTGTGTTTCCTTGGCTGTGAAATTAGTACCATTGTCCGTAATGATGTCATGTGGCACTCCAAATCTGCATACAATGGAGTCGAGGAATTTGATAGCGAATTGAGCGCTAGCCGAGGTTACTGGCATGGCTTCAATCCATTTGGTAAATTTGTCGACGGCGACCAGCAAGTGTGTGTATCCACCTGGCGTGGACTTGTGTAGCGGTCCTACCATGTCTAGCCCCAATTGTGCAAAGGGCCAGGCGATGGGTATCATATGCAGTTCCGTAGCAGGTGCGTGCGGCTTTGGTGCGAATCGCTGGCAAGCGTTGCACCGGTCGACTAGCTCCTTTGCGTCTCTGACTGCTGTAAGCCAGTAGAACCCCGCTCGGAAAGCTTTTCCCATGATTGTTTTCCAGCTCGCGTGATGTCCGCAGTCTCCTTGGTGGATGTCTTGGAGTAATTCCTTGCCGTCTTCGGGTGCTATACATCGCTGGAGTATACCCGAGATGCTTTGCTTATATAACTCTCCATTGATCACCCGGAAAGATTTACTGCGCCTGATTATCTGTCGAGCTTCGCGAGGATCTGCTGGGAGCTGTTTGGCGGACAAGTAGTCGAGGTACTTCTGTGTCCAAACTGGCTCGACCAGAAAAACTTGTCGCGAAATATTGTGAATAAGCTCGATAGTGGCAACTTGCGGGCTGACCTCTGTTTCTGGTGCTGCAGGTGCTCCGGCAACTTTTTTGACTTTGACTGATCGCTTAGTCATTCGCTCGAAATATATCCCTGGCGGTACGGGTGTATTTTTGGAACCCATGTTGGCCAGCCTATCTGCTTCTTCATTGCTGGATCTCGCAATGTGCTTGAGCTCGCATTCTTTGAAACTGCCCTCGAGTAGGTTGTACATGTCACGATAGGCAACCATGTTTTCGGCGATAGCATCGCACTCCTTCATTGTCTGCTGCACGATGAGGTTGGAGTCGCCGTAGATCATCAGTCGGGTGGCTCCACACGCGACTGCCATCTTCATCCCATGCAACAGGGCCTCATATTCCGCGTCGTTGTTTGATGCTGGATCATCGGGTGGAAAATCCAATCGTAGGACGTATTGAAGCTTGTCTCCTCTAGGTGATATTAGGACGATTCCGGCTCCTGCTTCTTCGTTTCTTTTGGACCCGTCGAAGTACATCATCCAGTTGCTCGTGTATTCAGACGGTCCGGGTGTTTGTAGCTCTGTCCACTCGCTCAAAAATTCCACGAGTACCTGGGATTTTATTGCGTTGCGTCCTGCATAGGTGATGTCCCAGGCGCCCAGCTCGATGCTCCACTTTGCTATTCTTCCGAATGCCATAGGGTTGTTCATGATTATACCGAGTGATGCATCATTAACCACTGTGATGGCGTGTTCCTGGAAGTAGTGCTTGAGTTTTCGAGCTGTAAGAACGACTCCATATGCAAGCTTCTGGTAGTGAGGATATCGTTGTTTGCATGGCGAGAGCACTTCACTTATGTAATAGATCGGTCGTTGGACTCCATATGCTTTGCCCTCCTCAGGTCGTTCGACTATGATTGCTGTACTGATGACCTGGTTTGTTGCGGCTAGGTATAAGTAAAGTGGCTCCTTCTCTTGCGGTGTTGCGAGGACGTGTCTGCTTTGCAACGATCGTTTTAAGTCTGCGAACGCTTGTTTAGCTTCTGGGGTCCACTCGAATTTGTCCGTCTTCTTCAACACCTTGTAGAAAGGCAATGCTTGCTCTCCCAATCGCGCGATAAACCTGCTTAAGGCGGCTAGTCGCCCTGCGAGCTGCTGGACTCCGCGTAGATTGGTTGGCTCCTTCATCGTCAAAATTGCTTGTATTTTCTCTGGGTTGGCTTCGATGCCTCTGGCGGATACCATGTACCCGAGAAGTTTTCCCGCTGGGACGCCGGAAACACATTTTGTTGGATTAAGCTTGATCCTGTATGCGTTGAGAGCGTCGAATGTTTCTCTGATGTCTTCGAGGAGTGTGTCCTCTACTCGGGTCTTGATGACGATGTCGTCAATATACTTGTACGTTCTTGCCAATGAGCTTGGCGAGGCATTTTTGCATGCAACGCTGATATGTTGCGCCTGCGTTCTTGGGCCCGAAGGGCATTGTTGTGTAGCAGCATACACCGTGTGGTGTGATGAATGCTATCTTTTCTTCGTCTTCCTGCTTCATCCGGATCTGATTATATCCCGAATAAGCGTCAAGGAAGGATAGGCGCTGACAGCCTGCCGTAGAGTCCACGATCTGGTCGATTCGCGGGAGGGGGAAGTTATCCTTGGGGCAGTGCTTATTCAATGACGTGTAGTCAATGCACACTCGAAGGATGTCGGTTTTCTTTTTGGGGACCAGCACCGGGTTTGCTAACCAGGTGGATATCTTGATCTCCCTGATGAATTTTGCAGCTTGAAATCTGTTCACTTCTTCTCCAAGCGCTTTCTGCTTGGGTTCTGAAAACCGTCGAGTGGTCTGTTTGATGGGTTTAGCATCCTTGAAGACTTCGAGTGAGTGCTCGGCGAACTCCCTGGGTATTCCTGGCATATGTGAGGGCTGCCAGGCAAAAATTTTCCAGTACTCACGGAGTAGTTCGACGAGCGCGCTTTCCTATGCTTGCGAGAGGGTAGTTGAGACCATCGCTGTCTTCGCAGAATCTGTCGGGTGCACCTGATGTTTTCGGGTGTCGCTGTTGGCGCTGAACTCCAATTCGGGCGCGTTTTTCTTCGTGAGAGGCATCACGGAGTGATCCGTGGTTTTTGCCAGCTCTTGCAATTCTTCTTGCATCCCGAAAGACTTTGCGATCTCGTTGAACTCAATGTCGCACTTGTTGGAGTTTTGAAAATCTCCGTCAATGGTGATAACACCGTATTCTCCGGGTAACTTGAGCTTCAGGTACGCGTAATGTGGTACTGCCATGAATCTGGCGAACGCTGTTCGACCAAGAATGGCGTGGTACTGTGAGGGCCAGTCGACTACTTCGAAGTCAAGGAACTCTCTTCTGTAGTTGCTTTTATTGCCCAGCACAACTTCTAGGTTAATTGTTCCGAGTGGACGGATTGCCTTTCCCGGAACTATCCCGTGGAAGGATGTTTCTGATTCCGCAAGGCCATCCAGGTTCTTGTTCATCCGACGGAGTGTGTCCGCGTAGATAATATTGATGCCGCTGCCTCCGTCCATGAATACGCGGGCCAAATCGTAGTTGCCAATTTGTGCTTGGATTACGAGGGCGGCGTGTCCTGGTCGATAGACTCGTGGTGGGTGGTCTTTCATTGAGAATGTGATCGGTTGATCCGCCATCTTCAAGTATTCGGGCTTTGTTGGCGGAGTCTGCACAGCCATGCATAACTGCCTCGTGTTAGTCTTTTGAGCTCTGCGGGATGGACATACATTCTGGAGCATTGCCAGTTGCCCTGCCGGATTCGGGTACGCATTGGCTCGGAGTTTTGTGCAGGTGGTGCTGGCAGTGCAGCTAACGCCATGTTTGGATTTGCTGGTGGAGGTAGGGATTGTGGCGGCTGGAATCCTTGGTGGCCTCCTCCTAGAAGTGGCGGGTAATTTGGAATAGCTGTTGATATGTTTTTCTTCGAGAAAGCCTCGTGAATGTCATGGAACTTCCGACAATCCTTGAGGAGGTGCGTTGCCTTGGTTTTGCCCGTACGCTTATCTGTAAACAGATGTAGCGAGCAGTAAGCATCAAGGTCTTCCTCGGGACTTTTTTCTTCAACCTTTGGTTTCCATTCGCGACTTCCACGCCGTCCAGTATCGCGACTTCGCGTGAATTCCGCTGCTACCATTTCCTCTCGATCTTCGTGATCGTAGTATTTCCTTCTCTTTCTTCGGCCATGGCGATCTTCATCGGGTGCGGGTGATGACGCTCTCTCATTGCGCACTGCGTCTTCTCCGTTAGCCCATTTGTCGGCTATGTTCATCAGCTCCCCAATAGTTTTGGGTGCGGCTCTGCCTAGCTCTTCTCTGAAAGCAGTTCGTCGGGCGCCCTTTGCAAAGGCTTCAACCGCTAGTTCTTCCAAGATGTTTCCTGCGGTGTTCCTGAGCGTGGTCCATCGCTGGATATACTCGCGGGTGGACTCGCCGCTTTTCTGCTTGCATGCTCGCAGTTCTTCAATGATGGCTGGTCTCTTGTAAGTCGATTGGAAGTTTTTGCAGAAGTCGCGGTGCAGGTCGTCCACGATGCGTAACAGGGCCTTGGCCTCGCTTTCAACCAGCTACGGGCCGCGCCAATTAGATGTAGATTGAGATATTGCATAGCCATGTTTTTGCTCCCACGTTGGCATTTTACTGCCGTGAGGTAATCGTTTAGCCACGAAGAGGGCTCGAGTGAGCCATCGTACTTCGTTACTTCCGTGCTGATCTTGAATCTTTTGGGCAGGGGCGCTTCTCGGATGCTGCGGGCGAAGCAAAGTGCACCGCAGGTTTCGTCATCCGAAGAGCCGGACGAAGAGCGTTCGCGATATCGCGCTGCTCTTACCTTGTCCACCTTATTTTGTGCGAGATCCGATCGCGCGTCTTATCCTGACTTGTCGCGATCAGTGTCCTTCCTTGGCTCCTTGGTTCGTTTTCGCGAGCGGCTGTTGTGATGTCGTGAGCTTTTATCTCTCGGGCTGTCCTCGCTGCTGCTTCGACTGTCGCCGTGGTGTCGAGCTTCTTTTCCTCGACCACGGCGTGGTGACTTGTCTCTTCTTGGCGAAGGGCTCCTATGCTTGCGGGACGCCTCTTTTTCTTTCTCCTTCTCCTTCTCCTTCTCCAGCTGCTCTGCGGCCTTCTTGCGGTCATAGGAGGTGAGCCTTGCGGCTGCCAGTCCTAGCCCTTTGCGCACTTGTTTATACTGCTCTGTCCGAGGGTCGCTTTCCGTCGGCTGGTTCATTTGCATGTAAGTTGCTGCGGCCAGGACCGCGGCGGCAGGAGTTTGCGGGTAGACGTTCCCGTCATCATCGACTCGCATGAGGGAGGGCGTGACCGACCTGCTGGTCCCGCCCAAGGACTCGATATCCCTGGATGTTGATGCGTATCCCTTCCTCGCGGGTCGGGTACCGACCGAGGGTGCTAGGGACAGCTCAGCTCGTCGTTGACTCGATTCATCCGCCGCTCTTCTTCGACGGGCCAGGTCTATCCGAGCATCCTTGATGGTTGCAGCTGCTCTCACGAGATGATAATGGTAGGCGACCATATCCTCGTGCGGTGAATCTGTTGTGGGTGGCTTGCTCATTCGCATAGCCTCCTTAGCGCGATCCCAAGCTTCCCGCGAGACGCCGATTATGGCGCGTTCTGATGTGCTATGTTCTGTCTCCGGGGGTTGCTCTGATCCTGCCATGCAGACTTGAGCCAGTCGTGGCTCGTGCGTCCTAGGCGTAGATCGGAAAGCTCTTTGTACTTGTGAAGGTTCCTCTGTCGAGAGGGTATGGTACACTAGTGGAAACAACCCCTCTCGTCCAGGGGGCCGGGGGGCAGCTGTCCCGGTTGCAACCAAATCCGGGACAAATGCCCTGCATTGGTCCCGGTTCGTGCGCCCGGGGCAACAGGAATCGCCTGGGCGCATTGGTCCCGGTTCGTGGGGGCATATCCGTCCCGGCTCGTGCCACGGACCGGGACCAATGCCTAGCCACAGGCCACGTGGCACGCGCATGACCTGTTGTCCCGGTTCAGTCCACGAACCGGGACCAATGCCCCCTTCCCCTATATACTGCCCCAACCCCCCCCTCCTTCCATCTTTTTTTTTGCTTGGAGGTGTGAGAGAGTGTGGTGTTGCTGTTTTTTTTTACTATGCACACGAGGTGTTCGACGAAATTCCCGAGACGCACACAAGCTCACTGAAAATGGTTTCTTCGACCGAGGTTAACAAATTATCTTTTTCATCTGTAACTGATACATAAAAAAGTATTATTTGTCGATGTACTGTGGTTATCTCTGTAATATGTATTTTGATAAACTTAATTATATGATGCAGATGGATGCACGGCAGCGATGGATGTACGGTGACCGACGCACCTCCGAGTATATGGCAGGCCTGAATGCATTTCTTGCTGTAGCTCAGGCGAACAAAGATAATGGCTTCACGTGTTGCCCATGTGTTGATTGTCGGAACGTCAGAGAACATTCTTCCGAAAGAATCCTTCACGGCCATCTACTTCGGAGAGGTTTCATGCCCAGCTATAATTGCTGGACCAAGCATGGAGAAAGAGGGGTTGTGATGGAAGACGATGAAGAAGAAGAAGAAGATCCTTTGTTCCCTGAATACGACGATACTGCAATGGAAGAGAATGCAGAAGAAGGAGGTGATCAAGAACATGCATCAGAAGAGCCCGATGATGATCTTGGCCGAGTTATTGCTGATGCAAGGGAAGACTGTGAAAATAGATTGGAGAGGTTGAAACTGGACAACATGTTACAGGATCACAAAATTGTTATACCCAAATTGCGAAGATGGTAGCACAAAGCTCGGTACCACACTGGAGTTGCTGAATGGAAGGCACAAAACGGTGTGACTGACAAGGCATTTGAGACTTTACTTCAACTAATGAAGCCAAAACTTCCAAAGGATAACGAATTGCCTGAGAGTACGTACGAAGCAAAGAAAGCTCTCTGCCCTCTAGGATTAGATGTGCAGAAGATACATGCATGCATTAATGACTGCATTCTCTTCCGCGGTGAGAAGTACGAGAATTTGGATGAATGTCCGATGCACTGCACTGCGGTATAAGATCAGAGCAGATGATCCTGGTGATGTTGACGGCGAGCTCCCCGTAAGAGGGTTCCTGCTAAGGTGATGTGGTATGCTCCTATAATACCACGCTGAAACGTCTGTTTAGAAACAAAGAGCATGCTAGGTTGTTGCGATGGCACAAAGAAGACCGTAAGAAAGATGGAAAGTTGAGGCACCCCGCCGATGGATCGCAGTGGAGAAAGATCGAGAGAGACTTTCCAGACTTTGCAGGAGAGGCGAGAAACTTATGGTTTGGTCTAAGTACAGATGGCTTTAATCCTTTTGGGGAGCAGAGCTCCAGTCATAGCACTTGGCCTGTAACTCTATGTATGTACAACCTTCCTCCTTGGTTGTGCATGAAGCGCAAGTTCATTATGATGCCAGTTCTCATCCAAGGCCCGAGGCAACCTGGCAACGACATTGATGTGTATCTAAGGCCATTAGTGGAAGAACTCTTAGAACTGTGGGGCAAACCAGGTGTACGTGTGTGGGATGAGAACGAACAAAAGCCATTTGACGGGCGTTTGCTTTTCGTGACCATCAATGATTGGCCAGCTCTTAGTAACATTTCCGGTCATACAAACAAGGGATACAATGCATGCACACACTGTTTAGATAAGACTGACAGTGTTTTTTTGGATAAATGTAAAAAGGTTGTATATACCTGGGGCATCGTGATTTCTTCCGATCAAGCATCCCTTAAGGAAAAAAGGAGGAAAGCATTTCAGAGGTGAGGCAGATAACCGAAAGAAGCCTGAGCTCCGTAGTGGTAATGATATATTCGATATGGTCAAGGACCTAGAAGTAATCTTTGGTAAGGCTGCTGGCAGCCAACCAGTTCCGTACGGCCCTGATAAGAGGGCACCCATGTGGAAGAAGAAATCTATATTTGGGAGCTACCCTATTGGAAGTTTTAGATGTCCGGTCTTCGATCGACGTGATGCACGTGACAAAGAATCTATGTGTCAATCTGCTATGCTTCCTGGGCGTGTATGGGAAGTCAAAAGATACGCCTGAAGCACGGGAGGACCAGCAACGTATGAAAGACCCAAGCAACAAGCACACAGATACAGGGCGCCATTCCTTAAGCAGCTACGCTCTTACTAAAGCAGAGAAGGAAATATTCTTTGAAGTCCTTTACAGTATCAAGGTTCCGTCTGGCTTCTCGTCGAATATAAAGGGGATAATAAACATGGCAGAGAAAAATTCCAAAACCTGAAGTCTCATGACTGCCACGTGATTATGACGCAATTGCTTCCGATTGCATTGAGGGGGCTTCTACCGGAAAATGTTCGAGTACCCATTGTGAAGCTATGTGCATTCATGAACGCAATATCTCAGAAGGTAATCGATCCAGAAGTCTGACAAGTTACAGAGGGATGTGGTCCAGTGTCTTGTTAGTTTTGAGTTGGTGTTCCACCATCCTTCTTCAAATTATGACTCATCTCCTGGTTCACCTATGTGAAGAGATTCATATTCTTGGTCCGGTTTCTACACAATATGTTCCCCTTTGAGAGGTTCATGGGAGTCTTGAAGAAATATGTTCATAACCGTGCTAGGCCAGAAGGAAGCATCTCGAAGGGCTATGGAACAGAGGAGGTCATTGGGTTCTGTGTTGACTTTTCCTGACCTTAAGACAATTGGTGTTCCTGAATCGCGGCATGAGGGGAGACTGAGGGGAAAAGGAACGCTGGGAAGAAAACAATGATACCTAGGGACGGGCATTCTTTGACCAAAGCACACTACACAGTTCTACAAAATTCTATGTTCATGGCTACGTATGTCGAGGAACACAAGAATATTGTACGGTCTGCAAACCCGGGGAAGGATGACTCATGGATTAAACGCGAACACATGGAGACTTTCGGAAGTTGGTTGCAAACACGTCTTATAAATGACACCACTGTTGAAGATCAGCTATACATGTTGGCAGGGTCACCATCTTCGACTATTGGGAGTTTTCAAGGGTACGAGATAAATGGAAATACATTTTACACGAGCTCCCAAGATAAGAAGAGCACCAACCAAAACAGTGGTGTCCGCTTTGATACAACAAACGAGAATGGAAACTGACACATACTATGGTTACATAGAGGAGATATGGGAACTTGACTATGGACCTTCTTTTAAGGTCCCTTTGTTCAAGTGCAAATGGGTCAACCTGAATGGAGAAGGGGTAAAGGTAGACCCGCTTTATGGAAACAGTGGATCTCAACTGTATTGGTTACAATGACGAACCATTCGTTCTAGCCAATGATGTGGCTCAGGTCTTCTATGTGAAGGACATGTCTTCCAGACCGAAGAAAAGGAAAAAAAATAAGGGAACAATTTCATAATGAGCCGAAGCGTCACATAGTTCTCTCAGGGAAAAGAAACATTGTGGGAATCGAGGACACGACAGACATGTCAGAGATTATAATAAGTTTGTTGAAATTCCACCCTTCACAGTGAAATCTGACCCTACCATCCCGTAATAATGAAGATGCTCCATGGTTACGGCCGAAGCGATCATAAGCAAGGGACACGAAGAAAATTCAGAAGACTAGATAGGGATGTTGTTGGTGATGTGTAATAATAAAACGTGGAATACATGATCATAGTTCTTATAACGTAGTATGAACGAGATTTTGTTAACCAAAATGATATTTATACATATTATGTGATTATGAATGGAGTAGGTGCAAGTTTGACCAATAATTTGTATTAATGTGGTGTCCTTATTCTCCGGTATTGGAGGAGGAGAGATAGCTTTGCACAGGCTTGGCATCCACATGAAGACAGTGATTTCAGTTGAGATAGGTGAAGTTAATAGGAGGATTTTGAGGGGTTGGTGGGATCAGACACAAACTGACACTTTAATTGAGATTGCCGAGACAGATATTGACACACGGTATAGAACAAGTGATTCTGGCAGGCCTCTATTGTTATTCATTGGAGTTAATCACCATAAACAACCCAAAAAAGTTTTGACTGACTGCTTTACATCGATAGGGGATGCAGTTGCTTCTGCTTGGCCAGGGACTGTCCACCGCTCGGATATATATCTGTCAACGTCAGTCCTGGCTGCTTGTTCATCCTCTAGAGTCTGCTCTGCTCTGCTCTACTGCTCGTTGCGGCTCAGGTTGGTAACGGTCCATGTTTGCGTATGCTTTGTGAAATTATGGTTTGATTTGAGAATTTCAAAACTTTGATTTGATAATCTTTTGGCCGGAAGCACCTAGCAATATCTTTTAAACCTTGTTTCTCTCCATATGCTATTTGTACTTCTCATCGGCTGTAATGTTTCTCTACCCGATTCTACTTCTCCTCTGCCTAGTTTACAGATGTTTGCTCTTTCTGTAGATGTTTTCTACACTGTAAAATGGACATGTCCTGCGAAACATGCAGACAAGGCGCTGATCACCACTACTGGGACATGCCCATTTTACAGTTTAGAAACATCTACAGAAAAGAGCAAACATCTGTAAACTAGGCAGAGGAGAAGTAGAATCAGATAGAGAAACATTAGAGCCGATGAGAAGTACAAATAGCATAGGGAGAGAAACAAGGTTTAAAAGATATTGCTAGGTGCTTCCGGCCAAAAGATTATCAAATCAAAGTTTTGAAATTCTCAAAATCAAACCATAAGTTTCAAAGCATACGCAAGCATGGACCGTTACCAACCTGAGCCGCAAGGAGCAGTAGAGCAGAGCAGAGCAGACTGTAGAGGATGGACAAGCAGCCAGGACTGACATCGACTCTAGAGGATGAACAAGCCACCCTACTTCTACTATGAAAATGAGGCCCTAGCTCAAAAAAGTGTATGGGTGGAAATTTCCAGAAATTTGTATGACACAGAGCCGCTTTATAATTTGAATATAAATTTCCATAATTTATATTCAAATTATATACAAATGAAAAAATAATTAATAGTTTCAATAGTTAGAATAATTATTTAGTTAAACGGAAAATGGATTTAATTAGTTTTGCAAATTCTAGCATTTTCATGTTGGAATTTTTGTCAAATTTGGAAGTATATAAAAGTTGTTAATGTGCAAACTTAACACTTTTCAAATTTTGGCGCTAAAAAATTTTGGGCGCGCAGAGGTGCCACCGAAATTCGAAATTTGTTTTTGGTCCCGGGCCGTGGTACCAACCGGGACCAAAGGGCTCTAGTCCCGTTGGTGGCACGGGCCGGGACTAAAGGCCCAAGTGTATAAAAAAGCGCGGCCCTCTCTCCAGGCCGAGCGGACACCCCAGGGGCGGGCACGAGTGGATATGGCTGGGCGAAGCCCTGCCGGCGGCGGGAACGAGTGGACAGATTCGCCGGCGGAACGCCGGCGGGGATGGACTAGGGGCACAGTAGGTTAGGGGAACACAACTTATATTAAAATAGGGCCAGGGGCCTTGCTTACATAGGGGCGGCGCGGCCACAGGCGGCCGGCCGTACTTGCATTAGGGGCGGCGGCGCGGCCACAGGCGGGCCGGCCGTTTCTTGGGGGGTAGCTAGCTAGGGGCGTTGTCTATAGATAATAGGGGGGCGGCGGCGACCTAGTCGTCCTCGTCGTCGGAGAGGTGTACATACGCGGGTGCCTGCCACAGGTGGGCAGGCGGCTGGGCCGGGCTCGCCGGGGGGGCCATCGGGGGCGCGTACGGCGGCGGCGGGGCAGCACCTCCTGTGGCAGCGGCGGCGGCGGGGGCAGCTCCTCCTGCTCCGGCGACCCCGGCGCCCAAACGCCGCCGGTCCAGGCCCAGGTCATGCCATACTCCAGGCCTGGTGGGAGCGGCTGCGGCTCCGGCATGTCCTCGGACGCCTCCAGCTCGGCGTTCATGGCCTGCCACCAGGGATGGCAGGCTCGTTAGGGGGTGGCGGCGGCGGTGGCATGGCAGCGGCGTCGGCGGCGGCGGCGGCCACGACACGATGCCACCTCTTGATCTCGTCGTCGACGAGGGAGCGGCGGGAGCGCTCGCAGGCCTCCTCCAGTTGGGCCCGGAGCTCGGGGTCCGGCTCCCCGGAGAAGTCCTCCGGCTCGTCCACGAGGAGCCATAGCTCCCTCTCCCGGCCGGGCGCTGGCGGGGGGTAGTCGTCCACGTTGGCCTCGAGGGGGGCGGGGATGAAGGAGCGGCGGCGCTGCTCGTGCTCCTGCTCGAGCCAGGCGGCCAAGTAGGGGAGCTGCGCGCGTAGATCCGCTCCCTGCGGACGGGGGCCGGCAGGAGCTCGCGGCGGCGCTCGATCTCCTCGAGCAGCGCCGCGCCGGTCGGGGCCGGCGGCACTGGGATCCGCTGGGGATTCAGGTGCCAACCGTCCGGGAGGTGCACGTCGTTGTAGAAGACCGGAGTGGCATTGTTCCAGTGCCACTCCGCCTCGTCCACCCGGACGTACCTGCGGAACCGCTTGCCCGGGGGCGCGGCGCGGGGGGCGGGCATGCAGCCGGTGGTGGCGCGGGGACGCGCGGCACCCCGCCGAGGCGGACACCTCCAGGGCCGTAGCCGAAGGCCTCCGCCGGTGGGGGCGGGATGCGGCCGGCGCCGCTCGACGAGCCTCCGTCGTCGTTCCTTGGGCGCTTGCCGGAGTTCGAGAACCAGCGGGACATGGTGGGCGGCTAGGGTTGCTTTGCCAGGGAAGCGTCCGGGGTGGGTGGGTTGTACGGGCGGGCGGGGGTCCTTTAAAAAGGACCCGGGTGGGCTGGCATGCCAACCGGCGGCCTGGACGTGGCGGCGGTTGCAGGCGGCCATGAATGCGGGGAGCCGAGGCGTGGCGCGTGGGGGGGGGCGTGGGAAGCCGAGGCGGGGCGGGAAGACGAGGCGGGGCGGGAAGACGAGGCGGACAGCGGCCCTTTGACCGTCCTTCGGTCTTAGTTAATGGACCCAGGCGAACCAGCCACCAGGCCGCTGGCCAGTGGCCCCTGTTGACTGGCCATAATAACAGACGCGGGCCAGTGGGCCCTTCGAACCGTTGACTGTCCATAAATGAAAGACGCGGGCCAGTGGGCCTTTTTGACTAAAAAATGTGTCAGTGGGCTTAATTAAAGACGTGGGCCTGGAGCGGTTGGGGAAGGGGAGGCCGGTTGGCGATTGCGAGGCAGGAGAAAAAAAAAACGAACAAAAAAAACCTGCCGCGGCAGGGAAAATGGGCGGACTTTATTCTTTTTTTAAGAAGGCATCCATCCCGGTCCCTAAAACGAACCGGGACGAACTCCCTCGCGGTCCCTGGCCCAGAGTCGCCACGTGGGCCAGCCTTACCATCCCGGGTGCTGGCACAACCGGGACCAATGGGGAGGGCCATTTGTCCCGGCTAGCCCATCCCGGTTGCGCAACCGGGACAAATGGCCCTTACGACCCGGGACAAAAGGCCCTGTTTCCACTAGTGGTAGTCGTTGGCGTTGAGGCGGACGGACTCGCCGCTTTTCTCCAGACGAAGTTGCGAGTCGACGGCTCCCGATTCAGACCCTGATTCTTCCGGGAAGTGGAAGATTCCATCCCTGTCGGTCACGAACTTCAGGCTCCCGAACGTCAAGGTGAAGCTCTTTTCCAGATTTCGAATACCGGGCGAGATTCCGGCGAGTGAGGGGTGACCACGACAGATCCGATCCGTATAGGATTGTATGGAGCCGCAGTCGAAGGTTTCCAACGAGAATTGGTTGTCGATGAAGCCGAAGACGTCGATGATCCAGCGCCCGCCGTTCCCACAGACGGCACCAATTGTCGAATCCGTTGTTCGGCAAATCCCTCAGGTGACCCTATCGGGTTTCGAGTAGGAGAACCCATAAGCGCTGGTGGCGATCGTCGGCTAAACAGGGGGCAAGATTTACCCAGGTTCGGGGCCCTCGTAGAGGTAAAACCCTTACTCCTGCTTTTGTCGATCTGTATTAATCGAGTAGATCAGTTACAATGATGGTGGCTCAAGTCGAGAGTATGATCTCGAGCTCAAGGCTTTTGTGTCGCGGTGTTGCTTGGTCCTCTACCGGTGGATCTCCTGGCCTTATATAGGTGGCCAGGTCTCAATCCCTACCCGGAGAGGACTCGAACTCTAACCCTATGTCGGTTACAGGTTTCCTAACTTAGCCCGCAAGGTATTGCGGGTGGGCTTCACATGGGCTTTTCGGCGTTCCAAGGGCTCCTCCTGTTGGGCCTTAACCTTGGGCCGAAGATGGGGGGTGTCATTTCCCGTAGGGTCTAATATCCATTCCTTCGTCACCCTCTGTCCCCGTGTAGTAGCCACGCCGTGCTCGCAGAGCCGTGCGCCCTCGTTTCCGGCAAGGTTCCGGTGGGGCCAACGCCGCTCGGCCGCGCGGGAAGTTTTTCAGCCGTTCGATCAGATCCTAGAGCTACGATTAGACCGCTTAAATCGAACCATTACTTTTAATCCTGGCCGCCCATTACCTTTTAAATCCAGTGGCTCGCGCTAGTCGATCTGCGTGAAGGGGTACGAGCCAATCAGAGGGCTTCGTTCCATATCCCCTGGATCGGTCATTTTCTTTTCAAAATAAAAATAAACAGAATTAAACCCAAACTTGTAAATTCAATAACTTTAGTTCTGTAAATCCAAATGCAATAACTTTGTAATTTTTGAAATCGGAAAAGTAAGTAGAACACAATGGATCTATAGATTTTCATTTTTGACACGTGCACCAACTTGTTATTCACAAATTCTTATTTTGCACTATTTTTCTCATAACTTTAGTTTTATAATTCCTTTTTGAGCAAATCCAAGTGTTATAGTTTTGTTAAGATGTAATCTATACAGAGAGTATAAAATAACAACACTTAGACCACTTTAGCATCATAAGTTTTGGTGTTTGGTTTATTAGACCTATATAAAAGCACTTAAATTATTATAATCACCTTTGGCATATATTTTATTTTCTTAAAGCATTAAACATAATATGAAACCAGAGAACAACATTTTGACCCACATCCTTAACCATTGTGGGGTTTGTGAATATCTCATCATTGTATATCATGCATACATGTCTATGTAATGTTTTCTTTTATTGTTTGTTTATGTGTTGTTGTTTTTATTTGTTTAGATTGTGAGGAGGAGAAATTTTATAATTGTGGTTGCTGTTCCTACTCTCCTTGCTGCCAAGGCAAGTGACACCCCATATTTTTACCTATATTTTCACTAAGCATTAGTGGTTTTGAGTAGTGTGCATGATAGGATATATTTTTCAAGTATTATGCTATGCTAAATTCCTAGTAGTGTGTAGCCACCCCTATACCATGCACTTTTGAAACCAAGGACTGTGGTGCTAGCATTGATCCAAGGAATAGCACATAACACATGTATTCCACTTTTACTAAAAGGTGGGATGCTACAACCGTTGGCCGCCCCATGCCAGCAACCACGAACACGAAGTTCACGACTACGATGGCGACACCTTTCAACCAGCACCCACTCGGCTGGATCAAAACTCTCTACCAAGAATATCGACGGTGACATGTTTGAAAAATATCCTACCGTCGCCGCAAATTCAACAGCACATGTAGAAGCCTTCGCCATAGACAACGATCGTGATGACCCTGCAGAATTGAATGGACATACTGATGGAGTGTGGACACACGCTCGTTGGGAGACCCCAAGCGCAAGGTGTGAAGAGTGCAGCAACAATTTTTCCCTCAGAAAAGAAACCAAGGTTGAATCGACCAGTAGGAGGAAAAGCAATCTCTGAAGGTTGATGCACATGAGGCGGCAGGGCGCACTACCGTTTCAGCAGCAACGTGGAACCTACACAACAAAATCAAATCACTTTTTCCCCAACGAAGCAGTGAGGTTGTCAATATCACCGGTTTTGCTGAACACAATGAGGTTAAATGTATGGTGTGGAAAACAGTAGGAAAACGGTAGGAATGGTATGAAAGCAGTATGTGTTTTATCAGTATGAGGAAAATGGACCGGGTTCCATAGTTCACTAGTGGTGTCTCTCCATGAAAGATAAATAACATGTGTGGTGAACAAATTACAGCGGGGCAATTGACAGAAATGAAGGCTGCACCGTAGTGCATATATAAGACATAAATATTACAATATGATTCATGCAGGTATTACAAAAAAATACATAGACCGTCATCCAACTGCATCTATGACTAATAATCCACCCTCTGAATGTCATCTAAACAAACGTTGGGTATTAAGTTGCAAGCTACAGATAATCACAGTAAGCAAAGTGTGTACTGTAAAAAATAAAATCATCCTTAGACAAAGCATTTTTGTTTTCTCCCTAATGGCAATAGCACATCCTCCATCCGTCACGTTTCTGTCACTCGAGCACAGATGCAAAGGAGGCATGAACCCACTATCGAGCATAAATAATCCCTCTTGGAGTTACTAGCATCTACTTGGTCAGAGCATCTACTAATAACGAAGAGCATGCAAGATCATAAATAACATATGCATGAAGATAACATGATAGATTGATAATCAAAATACATAACATTCAACATTCATCAGATCCTAGCAAGCACAACATGTAGCATTATATAAATATGATCTCGATCATGTGAGGCAGCTCACGAGATCTAAACATGAGTTACAAAGTGGAGAGAACAACCATCGAGCTAGTGCTATGGACCCGTAGTCCATGGATGAACTACTCACGCATAACTTCGGAGGAGGGCATGGTGGTGTAGACCCCTCCGGTGATGATTTCCCCTCCCATCATGGTGTCGGGGAGAGCTCCAGAACCCTCCCAATCTTGGGATGACGATGACGGCGGCCTTAGGTGTTTTTCGGGACAAAGTGATATATCTTTAGGTTTTACGTCTCGAGGGGATTAAATAGGCGAAAGGGCAAAGGAGGTGGAGGCCTGGAGGGCCCACACCACCCCATGGCGCGGCTAGGGGCGCGCCGCCCTATGGTGTGGGACCGCTGTGGCCCCCTCCGGGTCTCTTCGGGACTCCGTGGAACCTTCGGGAATTCTAAGACTTCCGGGCTTCGAATTTTTCCAATTCCGAGAATATTTCCAGAACAACTTTTTTGAAAATAAAAACAACAGAAAATAAGGAACTGGCTCTGTGGCATCTTGTCAATAGGTTAGTCCAGAAAATCGATAAAATGACATAAAGTGTATAGAAAACATGTGAGAAACAATAAGAAAACAACAAGGAACATCAGAAATTAAGGATACGTTTATGACGTATCAACATTCCCAAGCTTACTTCCTACTCCTCCTCGAGTAGGTAAACGATAAAAACACATAATTTTCTGAGGTGACATGCTACCAACATAAACTTGATCATCATAGTAATGTAAAGGCATATGTAAGCTCAGATCATAGAACTTCAACATAAGCATGATAAATAAAACTTTAATAATAAAGCATAGCAATCACCTTGCATCATGAGAAGTAACACCAATAAAAGATCATGAATAACAATGCAACGAAAGATATACGTTTGTTTCAAGTATAGAGAAAGCATGGCAACATGATATTTCGCTAGTCCTTAAGAGTGGGGAAAATCATAAATGCCAGGACACCTTCAAAGTTCATGAGGAAGACTAGAACAAATAATTAGAGAACAAGCAATAACACATCATGAATCAATTAATAATGTTTCTGAGACAAATGCACATAAAACTCATAATGCCAACTATGCTCTCTCAACCGTGCATAAAGTTAGAAGATGGAGACTCAACATAAAAGTAAAAGTAAGGCCCTTCACGGAGGGAAACATGGATCACTCATGTGCTAGAGAATTTATTTTATTAAACAGAGGTATAAAATGCTTGACACTCCTCCCATCCATCTTACACAAACCATGGCTAACCGAATCCTCGAGTGCCCGCCAAAAATCACATACCGTGGAGGAGTATCTATATTTTGGGAGGTGTATGCTAATATCAACGAATGGTAAACAGACAATCCATTACGTCACAAGCCAACTAGACTTCACAAGAGTGGCTCCCATATGAAGGACGCAACTACTGTAGAAGTTCATCCCTGTTTCTCTTTTGTTTACGCAATTATGCGTTGACTGATAAATTAGGGGCAAAAATAGTGAAGAGAATTTGTGTTATTAATTTGGGGCTGGGCACCCCACTGCCAGCTCTTCTATAAATTTGATAAGAGGATGAAGCCACTAGTCCAAGGTGTGAAATCCAATCAACAAGTTAGATAAAGATTCTCTATTTACGTCCTCATGAGCAAAAACAGGAACACAAAACATGAGTAATTTTGAAAGTAAAGGTAGCACATGAGAATTTTCCTTGGAGTGG
The DNA here is from genome assembly GCA_028641055.1 of Alopecurus myosuroides. NCBI lineage: Eukaryota > Viridiplantae > Streptophyta > Magnoliopsida > Poales > Poaceae > Alopecurus > Alopecurus myosuroides. The sequence continues at coordinate 51,098 of JAPCYS010000339.1, forward strand.
CAGTTAAATACCACATATAGGTAGGCATGGTGGACACATTGGGCATACTTTGGGTTTTTGGGAGTTGGATTAAACGAGTAGAGCTCATACTCAGTACAGGTGGATGCTAGCAAAAGACTGGGAGCGACAAATCAAGAGAGCAATAATGGCCATAGTAATGCATAGCAACATAAACATCATTAATCAAAGCATAAGTGGTACCACAAGTTCAAAATATAAATGATCCTAGAGGCTATAAGTGACTGGTTTGTATTCATAAACATGGTGTAAGCATGCGCCAAGTCAACCAAATAAATCATTCAAAGGAGAACACCACAAATTTATGCTTCAATATGACAAGAACAACTCATGATTCTTTCAATGGAACATTAAACACTATCAAATTTTTGAGGCCAATCATGCTACTCAATAACCACAAGGATTTAGAACTAAAATAACATGTAGCATGATATGAAAAATTCTAGCCACAGTCTATACAAGCTCCTACTTGCACAATTAAAAATTCTACTTCAAGCAGCCGTTTCTTTTCCCAACAAGCACCATACAAGACATGCTTTAACAAAAATTATCTACATGCTACAGCAAGAAAACATGAGATTATTCACATAACACTATTCAAACTAACAACTCTGAATAAGAGATGCAATGAAAACAAGAGCTAAACAAGAATTTTTGTAGTAACTAGAAGAAAAACTAAGAATACTAGCATAGCAAGTATTCAAACGAAATAGCGGAGCATGTCTCCCTCCCAAACAAGGATGATAGGTCCAATGATATTATTTCAGCCAGGAAAACAAAGAAAAACAAAAGAAAACAAAATAAAAACAAACAAACGCTCCAAGGAAACTTCATATGATGTGACAGGATAAAAATATAGTTTCACTAGAAGTGACCTGATAGATGGTTGATGAAGAAGGGGATGCCTTGGGAATCCCCAAGGTTATATGCTTGAGTATTCTTAAAATTTGCTCGGATGAACCATGAGGGCATCCCCAAGATTTGACCTTGCACTCTTCTTGATCCAATATATCACATCTTTTTTTGAACCTTGAAAACTTCCTTCACACCACACTCAAAGAGTAATTCTCATTAGAGGGTTAGTGCAACAATTAAAAATCCATTTGTTCTGTATGGAACAAGTGCTATTGATAATTTTAAACATTAGCTACAACCACTGATGTTTCCTGAAGGAAACAAATCCACTAGACATCGCAAAATAGCAAATGCAAGAAAAATGACAGAATCTGTCAAAACCGGAACAATGTGTAAAGACAAATTTTTTCGAGGCACTTACGTTTCTCAGATAGAAAAACTTAAAAAACAAAAAATTTGTGGAATAAGCACAGGAAATTTCAGGTCATTTCGATTTTTCTGTGAATTATACGATCTTTTACGATGGACAGAAGAAATCTGTTTCCTGCGCAGAAATCCGAAACCAACTCCAACTCTCGTCAGAAACCTTACTTGGCACTACTAAAATATGAAAATAAAGATACAAAGGAGTTTATACATAAGTATAAAACCTCGTGAACTAAAAGAAAACAGATAAAAACAAAGCAAAAAATTAAACCATGGGTTATCTCCCAAGAAGTGCTTTTCTTTAACGCCTTTTAGCTAGGCCCAGAAAATTGGATTCACATGTTTTCAATTGAAGAAGATGCTCACCGTAAGAAATATGAATTAAAAAATAGAGAACATCAAGAAGAAATTGTAAAACTAATTAAAGTCTAACCCACTTCCTATGCATAGGAATCTTGTAAATAAATAAATTAAAGAAGCTCAAACTAGAAATCATGGGAAGGTAGAACAAGAGCAACTTAAAAAACTTTCAACAAAAAGAGAGGTGTTTTAGTAACATAAAAATTTCTACGACCATATTTTCCTCTCTCATAATAATTTCCAGTAACATGATGAACAAACTCAACAACATAATTATCACATAAAACATGTTTGTCATGGTCTAAAAGCACACAATTCATATCAAACTCAAAAACAGTGGGATCAAAATTTGAAATGAGCTCCTCTTTTCCCCTACTTTTAGAAATATTAAAACAAGATGATTGATCAATCATAAAAGGTATGGGACACATTATAGAAATAATATTTCCAGTAGCATTATAATTTATAACATCAAGTAATATAACACCATCATGAAGAGCATTATCATATAGATTTTCTAAACAAACTTCCTCATTATCATGCATATCAATAATTGTAATTAATAGAGGATTCTCATAGGATTTATCAAAGTAGCATGTATTATCATAAATAACAGTAACAATATCATTCTCACAAGTTTCATTCATAGTAGTATCAAAATCACAAGTATAGCAAGTATAAATTTCATCAAAAAGGGATATATCAAAATAATCAATAGGATCATCATAATTATGAGTTAAAGAGTTACTCTCATTTGGAGGTAGACATGGGTAGCTCCATTCTTCCTCCTCTTGATCATCACTCTCCACCTCTTCTTCATCCAATGAGCTTCTAGATTCGTCAATTTCCTTTTCCATAGGCTCCTGCAAGACATTAGTTTCTTCCTTAGATTGAGAGCATTTATTAAGATATTCCATTATGTAGTAATTACAATCCTTGTAATTATGAAAGCAATATTCAAGTATAGCATAAATTTCATATTTATAAGGTGCATCATCAATACTTTCAAGCAAATATGCAATTTCGAATGCACCCTTTCAAGCAATAAATTCTTCAATTTGTTCCACATCATAAAATTCATATTTTTCCTTAACATAACACTACTAGGAAAACAACTTTAGGAGAGACGGTAGCCGTGGCGCACCAAAACTTTGGTGCGTCACACCTAAAAGCCGTGACGCACCGCGCCTCGGTGCGTCACGCCTATCTCCTTAGCCGTGGCGCACCAAACAGGACGCTCGCCGCGGCTATGTGTGGGCCCGGGGTGGCGAGGCTCCCAGGCATACCCGTGAAGCACCATGTTGTTAGTGCGTCACGGCTATGTGAATAGTCGTGGCGCACTGGCGCACCAGCCCCATGTGCGCCACGCCTATTTCACATAGTCGTGAAGCACCACAGCATGGTGCGTCACAGGCAAGCCTGGAGCCCTTTAAGTGATTTGGACCACCTCCCACCTCCCATTCCCCCACCTCTCTACCCCATTTTAGATCTGGTTGTCGCCCACCTCCTCACCACCCCATTTCCCCCATTTTCCCACCATTTAAAACTTGTTTAACCTATTTAATTTGATATATATGTGAGGAGAATCTCTAGTAAACACTCCTCTCTCCACCCCCATCTCACTTTGCCACTTTCTCTTCCATCTTACTAGTACAAAAGTGACTTTCTGTAGATGGCTTTTTGTGGCGCACCATGTAGTTATGCGCCACATAAAAGAGGAATTCTGTGGCGCACGGGACATGGGTGCGCCACAGAAAAGAGGAATTCTGTGGCGCACGGGACAGAGGTGCACCACAGAAATATGCTGGGGCTCACACCAATCATTGCCCCACTCATATTTTGTGGCGCATGGTGGGTTAGTGCACCACAGAAATATGACAATTCTGTGGCGCACCACTGTCATGTGCACCACAGAATTTCCATCCCCAAAATTTCTGTCCACGCACGAACTCCACCCCCCCCCCCACCCGGAACGCCATTTCTAGTGTTTCACGGAGAGTTGGAGGTCTAAAAAGCATCAAAAAATAAATCCCTTATAGATGCACGGAGAGTTGAAGGTCTAATTTTTTAATCAATTTTTGAAATATGAATTTCGACTTTCTGAGCAAAAGTTTGTTAAAAAAAGTAAAATGGGCATAACTTTTGCATACGATGTCGGAAAAAAATGATCAAGATATTAAGAAAAACTAGAGAGAAAAAGAAACTCAACCTCACTAGCCTTTGGCCTGTGAGATTTTTTTAGAATCGCCAAATTCCAAAAGGAGAAAAAAGTTATGGCCGTTTGAAGATTTTTTCCTACAAAATAAAAAATAATCGAAAAAAGATTATGTGGCGCACCCCTACTTGGTGCGCCATAGAATTGTTGGGCAGGATTCGAAATTTGAATCCTGCCCACCAACCCTTCTTTTCTTCCTCTTCTTTCTCCTTCTCTCCTTTCTCTCATTTAACTTCTCCACTTCTCATCTCCCCTTCTCTCCTCTACCTCTCCACTTCTCTCCTCCACCTACTACTCCATAACCACCTCTCCTTCTCCCTCCTCCACCACATCTCGTCCTCCTCCTCCTCCTCCACCACCACCTCCGGCGAGCTCATCCTCCTCCACCACCACCACCTCCATCGAGCTTCTCCTCCTCCACCAACTCCGGTGACCTCCCCACCACCACCTCCGGCGAGCTCCTACTTCTCCTCCTCCACCAACTCCGGTGACCCCCATCCTCCACCCACCACCGACCAAGCCACCTAAGGCCACGGTCACAACGGCATCTGACGAGCTCTGGCGAAATTTCGAAATTTTGCCGAAATTCCGGCGGCCAGATCTAGATCTGGCCGCCTTTTTTAAAAAAATTCAAAAAAAAATTCTGTGGCGCACCCCTACTTGGTGCGCCACAGAATTGCAAATTTCTGTGGCGCACGGCTGAGGTCCGCCACAGAATTGACATTTCTATGGCGCACGGCCAGGGTGCGCCACAGAAAAAAAAATAGTGGCGCACCCCTGTGGCCCCTAGGTGCGCCACATAATTCAAAATTGGTGCGCCAGAGAAGAGCATTTCTGTACTAGTGTCTTTTTCACTCCCTATAGCCACACACACTCTCTCGGTCTTGTGTCGGCAAGATCTATAGTTGGTGAGTTGTTGGAGGGATATGTATATATATGTGTGTGTGAATCATATGTGTTGTATGTATATGTGTCTCTCGCAATCTCATAGATCTCGGTAGCGGTGTACCTTGTCACAAAAGATTCATATGGTTGCATATATACATATGCGAAATTGTGTTGCGTATCTTTGATAAAAGTTGTGGATGTCTTAAAAATGAGTTGCCATGTGTTGCCAAAATGTGGATTCATTTCCATTTCGGCGACCATGCACTCCGAGAATGTCCTATTTTTAGCAAAGGTCATGCCGAATTTTTCCGTCGACGACCATGCATGCATCATCCATATATTGCGTAATTTGATTCTAATTAATTTGTCCTTTGATCTTTTTTTACTATGCAGGCAACCATGCAAATAAGCACATGCATCGTGGCTAGATTTATGAAACATGCGACGGCCGAAATGTTTCTAAATAACGTGACGGAGATAAGATGTCCTTGTCGAAGATGCAAACTACAACGCTTGATCAGATACGATTGCCGTGACTTGGAGTCACACCTTATCCGTCGTGGTTTCATGGATGGCTACACTCTATACCCGAAAAGTGATGAACAAGATGAAAACGACGCTAATGGGAAGGCCAGATATGAGGAAGGACATCATGATCAGGATAATAACGGCGATGGCGGCCGACGAGAAGATGAAGAGTCTCCCGGACATGATGAAGGACATCATGATCAAGATGAAGGACATGATCATAATCAAGACGAAGGACATCATGATGAAGATGTCGGGACACCGTCGTCGGAATGGGTGCGGGACCCTCATGTTCAAGCTTGCTTCTCAAGGAGACTAGCAACTCCAGAGCTGCTGCTAGAGAGAAATCGAGGCTGTCACAACTGGAGTTAGACGTGGTTACTCCATTGTATGAAGGATGTGTGAGCGAGGATACCCGTCTGAACGTAACGTTAAGGACCCTCGAGATAAAGACCAAAACACAGATGGACTGATGCGAGCTACGATGAGAACATGGCATTCTGGCACGGCCGTCTTCCCACGGGGAACAAGTGTCCAACGAGCATCGAGGAGGCCAAGAAAGTCCTGTGACCTCTAGATTTACCTCACATGAAATACCATGCTTGCGTTAATGACTGCATCATCTATCGGGCGCGGACGCGGAGAGAACCATATGCCCGGTGTGCGACGCAACTCGATACAAGACAGGGAAGAAGACCTCTCCTCGAAAAGTGGTGTGGTACTTTCCGATAACTTCCCGTCTGCATTGGTATTTCACAGACCCCACACAGGCGAAGTTCATCCGATGGCACGCGGAAAGGAAGAAGCCAGAAGAGGATTTTGGAATTGATCCGGAGAAAGATGACACGATGCTGACACACCCCTCAGATGCTAGCCAGTGGAAGGCGCTAGACATCGAATACCCTGAATTCGGGGACGATCCAAGGAACATCAGGTTGTGCGTGAGTACGGATGGACTAAATCCTTTTTGCAACTAGAGCAGCACCCATAGCACCTGGCCCCTGTTTGTATGTATATACAACCTACCCCCTGGTTGTGCTTAAAGAGGAAGTACACACAGATGAGTATGCTTATTCAAGGGCCGAAACAACCAGGTAACAACATCAATTTGTATGTCCAGTTGTTGGAAGAGGAGCTAGCCACGTTATGGGACGAGCCCGCCAATACGTGGGACGCCTATGGAGAAACGTTTTTCCCAATGAGAGTCGCGCTCATCACGACGGTGCATGACTACCTCGGTTACGGATATGTCGCGGGGCAGGTGACGCACGGATTTTGTGCATGCTTTAGGTGCATGGATGACACTACGTATCTCCAGCTAGAGAGAAACCCCGAGTCTTCAAAAACCGTGTTCTTGGGGCAACAAAGGTGGCTTTGCAAGGATGACCCGTGGAGAAAACGCAAAGATCTGTTCAATATTGAAGTTGAGATGCGAAGGGCCCCACGTCAAAGGAGCGGCGAGTAAATCGATGAGCTGTTGAAGAACTGGAAAGAGTGCCCTGCGCCGGGAAAGAAGCGAAAGGCACCGGCGCCGTTAGAGGGTGTATGGAAAACAAGGTCTGTTCTCTGGGGCCTGAGGTACTGGAAAATTCTCCGCACGCCTCACTGCCTTGACCTCATGCATATCACGAAAAATGTGTGCGAGAGTCTTCTTGGCACCCTTCTCAACATGCTGTAGAGGACCAAAGATGGGCTGAAAGCAAGGAACGACTTGAGATTTTTGAATATCAGGGGCGATCTCCACGGAGGAAAACCGGATGATGATGACGATGATGATGATGATGATGTGTTAGATGGGACGGAAGGTCGCCGCAAGGACAAAAAGGCCAAGAAGACGGAATATTACTGTCCCCCTTCGTGCTTCACGCTAAGCGAGAAGGAGATCGACCAATTCTTCAAGTGCCTCCTAGGAGTCAAATTTCCTTACGGTTATGCGGGGAAGATAAGCAGATACCTAGACGTACCAAAGCACAAGTTCAGCGGGATGAAGTCTCACGACTATCACGTGATGATGACGCAGATACTTCCAGTTGCAATTCGAGGGATAATGGACGAGCACGTCTGCGAAACGCTGTTTGGACTCTGCAACTTTTTCGACGTCATCTCTCGAAAGTCGATTGGCGTGAAGCAACTCGCAAGGCTACAGAAAGAGATCGTGGTGATACTATGCTAGCTTGAGATATACTTCCCGCCCGAATTCTTCGACGTTATGGTGCATCTCCTTGTCCATGTCGTGGATGATATCATCCAGCTCGCGCCGCCGTTTTTACACTCCATGATGGCGTTCGAAAGGATGAATGGTTCCATCAAAGGATATGTCCGTAACAGGGACCGTCCAGATGCAAGCATTGCCAAGGGCTTTCTGACAGAAGAGTGCATCTCTTTCTGCACGAATTTTCTAGACAAAGATGAGAACCCTGGTCTGCCCGTAAACAGGCACTTTGGCAGGCTCGCTGGATGGGGACACCGCGAGGGCCAGCGCGAAATGAATGTCGACTTTCAGGGCCGACGCAACGACTTTGACAGAGCAAACCTAGTCGCGCTACAACATATAACAGTGGTCGATCCTTGGTTGGAAGAGCACAAAATGTTAATTGCGAAGTATTACAGTGACCGGGGACAACAGAGGACCGAAGCAGAAATAATCAGAGAGCACAACATCCATTTCACACAGTGGTTCAGGGATAAGATTATGAACGATCCCCCGGAGACACCTTATGCTAAAGAAGAAAAACATATACTCACATTGTCACAAGGCCCCGCACATAACCTCATGACCTATCAGGCATACGATATCAATGGTTACACATTCTACACGGCAAATAAGGACCGGAATTGCGAATACCAGAACTCGGGGGTAATGATGGAATAATTAACAGGTGACGTCAAGGAAAGATACTATGGTAGGATCAACGAGATATGGGAACTCGGCTACTGCGGAGAGAAGGTGCCAATGTTTCCGTGTCACATGGGCCAAGAGCGTCAAGAAAGAAGGACAATATTTCACCACCATGGTTATACCTGAAGCCAAATCCGGCACGAATGTCACTGCAAAAAATGAGCCATGAGTCTTGGCTAACCAAGTGGACCAATGCTTCTTCATTACCGACCCGACAAGGCCTAGCCGTGTTGTCATGCGGAGAGGCAAAAGAAGCATCATCGGAATGGATGGAGTAGCCAACGAGCAAGACTTTGACCACGGCGACCTGAAAATGGAAGATGACAACGAAGATGGAACGAAATACACAACAAGAAGAAGCAGGATAACGCTACCACTACTAGGGAAAAGCTTACCCCAGGCGAACAGAAAAGTCCTACCACAGGCGCATTTCTGTTCGCCTGGGACCATATCGCCAGCGGTAATTGTTTACCCCAGGCGAATAACAAGATGCGCCTATGGTAACACAGAATACCCCAGGCGAATTGGCCTTGTGCGCCTGGGGTAACTGATTTACCTGTGGCGAACAAGCCTAGTGCGCCTGGGGTATTATATGCTATTCGCCTGGGGTATGGTTTTGCTGTGTCAAAAAATAAAAAAACCAAAATAACAGAATTACAGGAAAATGACAAAAATAAGTATCAAAATGACAGAATAACAGCAAAATAACAGAATTAAGTTTCATAGTCTCGAAGAGAGATAGTTCAACAAATAATATAACCTCGATCATCAACACATAGTCTCGAACAATAGTCTCGATCATCAACACATAGTTCAACAAATATTACATAGTCTCGAACAATAGTCTCGAAGCGAGATAGTTCAACAAATCGATAGTTTAGCTAGACAAGCAAAACAACAAGTAGCATCAACACTAGGAGTACAAGGAGTATAAGCACGGAGATGGCGAAGGTGGTCATCCGGGCCCTCGTCTTCTTCGTCTTCTCTCTCTCTAGGTAAGTGGCGTATCGAGCTTCCGCCTCCACCATGGTCTTGTACCCCTTGTAGCTGTTGCCGCTGAAACCGTGCACCTGTCTTGGGCATTGTTCCCATTCATCGTAGACTCCGGGAACCCTACCGACATACACAACATACCATGTCATCTGTGCATAGGACAAAAATACGAGTTTAGCATCGAAAGTGATAATAGACCGCAAATAACTATCAAAGAAATAGAAGCATCAAGGTTTACGAATAAAACACGACAAATAAAGGACTAAAAGTTATATGATGCAAGTGTATACTAACATTTTGTCAATCCTATGGTCTCGGCGGGAACGGACGAACGCCTTCTAGCGTGTTGAATCCGGGTGTCATGTTTCTCTCGTAGGTGTGCTTCTATGTCACGGTTGCTCGGTGGTGCGTGGCCGTCGAAGAACAAGCCATCCCGAGTGATGACATCCAACATGAGTATCGTGCAGATACTCCGCTGGATGCGACGGAACTCAGCCCACACATATTCATCGGGGGTGTTGGCCATCTTTGTGGTCAGGTCTTGGAGATGGCTTGGTAACAATACCTCTTGGGCATCCTTTAAGTACTCCCTCGTCTGAAAGAGGACATACCAAGCTTCCAACCCAGATTCTTGCTCCGATTGCTTGAGGCAGGGGAAGTTTGTTACGTGGTTGCACACGTAGGCGCCTCGGACTATTTTCTCCTTTTTTAGGGGCTTGCCTAAATCGGCGGCGAAGCCGTTGAGGTCACTATTAAGAATAGCTCTTATGTCGCTGTAGTCCTTCTGCACCGCCCTACCCGCATCGAGATAAGTGCATACCGACCAATGCGGTTCCATGATGATGAGTACGCATCCTCCGTTTCTGCGCAGAACATTTCGAACAAGCCATCAATATCATCAATCAGAATACTAAGGAGATTCTAGAAAGAATGTAACGACGGGAAGCGGAGAGGACTACTTACTTGGGAAAGTATGGCATGAGAATGGCGTTCTTATCCTTGTTATCTATCAAAAAACCCGTTATGTAGTTCGTGATAACAACCCGGTCCGCAGGTGACTGCAAGTAGTCCTCAACCATGTAGTACGGGTCCATAATCGCGATGTGCGGGGTATTCTCCATGACCATATCGTGTGCCATGCTGAGCGATACTAGGCGGACAATGCTTCGGTCGAGTTTTCCCAAGTGGAAGACCCTGAATATATCTTCGTATCTGATGAAGAACACCTCTGCGGGATTTGTATCCACAAAGCCCACGGATCGGGGCACCTTGACCACGTATAGCGGTAGGAGGGATGTTTCTCACGTAGAAGTTCATTCTCTCTGAACAAAATTCCGTCGTGGATGCTCCTCATGTCACCACTCATGACAGCGACAACCTCTGGCGGCAGCATCGGCTGACCTATCTCATGCACCTTCCTCCACGGGACGGCGGGCGGCAAACGGTCCAGGACTCGGGCGGCCGCTGGCTGGCTACTAGAGGAGGCACCACCTTTCTTCTTGTTGGCTGCCGGCCTCTTCCGATGCTTCTTCGGCCTCAAGCAGATGGGAGTGCCGCTTTGTTTTACCGCCTCCTCGGCCGTAGCACGGAGTGTATTCGGGGTAACCAGCATAGGCTGTGGAGCCGTAAAGGCCGTCTGCTCCTCGGGACTTTCTTGGGAATATGTTAGCTTCTTCTGGATATCCGGTTTTCCGGTGGGTAACTCAGAAGGACCGCCCTCTTCGCCATCTACATTCTTCTGGATATTAAGAATTATGGTGGGTAACTCCGGAGGAACCTTTTCGCCATCCAACTGATTTATGAAATCGTCAATGGGAGCAAGTTCAATATCCATGTAGTCGTCATGGGTCTCATGCTCGTGATGTTGCTCGTCATTTGACGTCTCGTGCTCGGGAGGAGGAGGATCCATCGGAGGTGGAGAGAGGACCTTGTCATGTTGGACCTTGTCTTGTTGGCTTGCCGCGGGCGCAACAGGTGTAGTGGTGACGGTCATGCCTTGGCTTGGCGCTGACCCTGACGTGGTGTTCAGCCGAATAAAGGCTTTCGGCCATAGCAAGATTTGATTGTCCAGTTGGCCGAGATTCAGCTCGCTATCGGCATCGGCGGGTTGATTAGGAGGACACAAGTCCTGGAATCCCGGTAGCACCAGATCGACGCGAACCCGAAGCTCGTTGGCCGGTATATCTCTGCAGTGGTACTTGCGGGATAGTGGCTGCAAGATGCTCCCCTTTGCAACATCCTTCAACTTGCTGCCCACTTTTAGCAGGAAGGTGCATCCCGTCGCGTCAGCCTGCGATAACATGCATGGATAGGTCAGAGAGTAGGGTTATATTGAACTGGCTACAGCTTGAGACGGTCAATAATTTACCGTGAGGGCATTGAGCTCGGCTAACGTCGATGGACCACAGGTGATGGTGGGCTCGTCGAGCAACGATAACATCGACGGACCATCGGCCGCGCCGAACACGGTCGACGGTCCATCGGGGACAGTCGCGTCGGGCACGGCGGGGGCGGGCGCGCCAGGCACGGCCAACGTCGACGGACCACCGGCGGCGGCCGCGGCGGGCACGACCAACGTCGACGGTATGTTGATCGTAGGTAACGGCCCCTGTGAGCCCCCGGCGATGTACCCACATAGTTTTTCAAATACGGCGGGTATGAGCGCATTCATCTTTTCCCCGACCTTTTCCTCAATCTTCTTCTCCACGTTTTCTTCCAAGTCCGCCACCTTCTTCTTCAGCGCCTCCGCCTCCTCGTTCGACTGGCTCTTCTTTGCCGCCCGCAACTCCTTAGTGCTGGGCTCAGCCAAGCCATAGTTGGCGTGCTTCCTATTTAGTCCGCCGCCAGTGATACGGCCTAAGTGCGGCCTTTTCAGCGGGTCCTGCCTCTTTGCCTTGTTGTACCCCCTGATGAAAGGCTTATCCCACGCGACTTTGGCCATCGACGTCTGCGACGAGGAAGATTCAAGTTGTTGTTCTTCTAGCTGCAGAAGCAACATATGAACGGTTTAGAAATGGTTTCGTACTAGAATGAAATCATGGACTTGATGATGATGAGTTGCATGAAATGGTAAATTTCTTACCACTAGTTTCTCAACATTCTTCACGCTATCGTCCGTGACCAAAATAACATTCTCCACCATCTTCGGGTCTGTGACAAGTTCCCCGGTCGGAGCTACTTTTCTGTACCTCGACCTCATGAATTTCTGGAATTGCGGGTCATGGGCATACTTGGCGTAAGGGTTCTAAATCCCTTTTTCAATGTAGGCCTGGTCCTCTTTCGCCCAAACTGGCTCCTTCCCGTCGTAGCCACGACAGCCGAGATTGTGGTGACCGATGTTCTTCGACGCTAGGTCCCTCCCCCATTCCATTTGATTCTTAGTGAAATCAAACGACTGGTTATCTAGGAAAGTCTTGAAGTCATCGGGCGTAATCCGCGGGAAGTGGCGATGGATCTCTTCGAATGGTTCCTCGTCCCTAATCATCGCCCTCACCATAGTGTTGTAATTGCTCAGGGCTTTGGTGAATCTAGTGAGGGCGAGTTTGTTCACCGGGTTGCCCTTCAGATTCTCGTTGTTGTAGGGGGGAGGGAACTCGTACCGCGCGTGCAGCATCGAGATGAGTTGGGCGCGCAGAGTTGGCTTCTTCTTGAGAGTCGGCTCGTTGATATTGACGACGTCTCGAAGGATCGCGCCAAGTTGGAGGAAGTACCCCTTCACAAGGTCCAATGGCATCACAGGCGTGCCATTGGAAGGATCCACCTCCGTGAATTTCTCTCGAACGGTGCCGACCTTGTTCGGAGCTCGCTGCCGACGCTTCTTTCCCGTCGTGCTGCTCTCTGAGGGACCCCCGGCGCCACTATCAGTGGTTTCCGCCTCGCCACCGGTGAGCCCGTCATCATTGTGGGGCTCGACATCGGGGGGCTGGTCAGTCGTCTGATCGTCACCGCCATCATTGGCTCTCTCTTCCTCGTGCGACTCTCTGGCCATAAGCAGGTAGTGGTCCAATAACGCCGGATCCGTAGTAGAAGAAGACATGCCTAACTAGCAGTAGACAAAATGTATACTAGGTTAGTCACCGGAAAAATTCGGCATGACCTCTGCTATAAATGGTCATGCCGGAGTGCCAGAAATTTGCCGAAACGGAAATGAATCAACGTTCCGGCAAAACATTGGCACTCAATGTACCTACAAAATTAATAGAATGCACATAGGGCCACAAAAACAGCTTCTTGATGTCATCACATCATCCCAGGAGCATCACAATGTATCTGTCCACAAAAGTTTCCAGGTTGGCCACAAAAACATCCCAGGAATTCATATATGCCACAAAAACTCCCAGGTTGGCAATCAACCAAAGTACCTGTACTGCTGATGCTACTTGAGCATTATTTTCATAACAAAACCTGTAACTTTAGCATCATTAGCAGCAGCAGCAGTTAGCAGCAGGTAGCATCAGGAGCTACTTATTAGCATCAGCAGCAGGTAGCAGGTAGCAGCATCTCCACATTAGTAATATTCAGATAGCAGGTAGCAGGTAGCAGGTAGCAGCAGGTATGCACAATACAGATGGTAATATTCAGATATTTATTCACAGATAGGCGATTTACAAATGAGCATTAGTAGGAACCATCTCCACATGTGTACATATGTTCAGAAATTCAGATTACAAATAGTTTTATCACTGATTCCCTTAAAAGAAAAATCAATGAAGTGGTACATGCCAAAGTAGCAGCAAACCCCTATCTTGATTACATTTTTTTTTCCTATTCACTATTGTGGTACATGCCAAAGTAGCAGCAAACATACCATCCAGAGCCTATATAAACAGGATCTGCTCTGCTAACTGAACCATTTCCTATCCTACGTAGGAATTTGATTCTTACATCTTCAGATCACTGTTACATAAGAGAACCCAATGCCTGACATGCCTAACGACTGCCAATGGAGTGCCTGTTGGAAATAAACACTAATTTCTAGGATTCTTGGATGAGTTAGCCTCTTAGTGGATTCTTGTATGATTTAGCCTCTTAGTGGAGTTAAAATGTCTCTCTTATTGTAAAGATGAACAATTCGATCATTAGCCCTTGCACCTACAAGTAAACTACACTAATTTCAGAAAGCACACAAAGCAATCAGTTATTAGGGGGTACTCATTGTCAAAACAAGGATAAGCAGACCATTTCCCCACCTGGTGTGATTCCACACAGACCAACTAGAACATAGCACATTGCTTAGCAGCACATTTAACACTAAACTGGAAATAAAGAAAGGTATTCACTCTCTTGACATTTTTTTACGAGTCAAGGAGCCAAAAAGGCCCCAATTCTCATTTTTCAAAATCATAAATGATAATACACAGGTTCATTGTTTTTTCACACCCCAGGCAAGAACAAGTGCTTACTAGTTACTACACCACCCGAGGTCCAACTTATTCACAGACATTTTTTGCAATCCCAGGATGCATGGTCTCACTGTAGTGCTTGGTAGTGTTTAACATGGTTAGAATTAGTTTCATCAAGTAATCATCATCGCATAGATTAATTGTCATCTACTTAACATTTAAGTTATTTGTACATGAACTTAAAATAATCATATGCTATAGAATATCAGCACTGCTTCCTCAATTCATAATAAAACCAAAAGCCCCAAAAATACTAGCAACTAGCAACCAACAGTCAACTATTTCTAGAACCAAGGCAATGTTAAGACAAATTCTTAACTTACTGTTGCATGTCAAATTTACACCCCAAAATCATAAGGATATTTCTAGAACATATTTTTGGTGTTTTCGTTAGCGAGACCCGGAAACACAGTGCAAGATTGGTGTTCGGCTGAGAAACACCACAGAACCATATTCATTCATTTCCCACACACATTGTGCGTCTTCTTGATCCTCCTGAAGGTGGTCTGGCTCATGGATCTTTTCAATTATTATCACAAGCGTGATTGTGTGAGATAGGTTCAGTTAGAGGCCAACTAAGTTAATGTGGAGCAGTGTCAAGTACCCTGTACTGTTGCACTGGCCCAGTGCTATTGGCGTACTTAAATTCCTGCCAATGCCTTGTACATATCCTAAAATGCTTAAAATGCAATGGAGGACCAAGAAAAAATGCAGTGGGGGAGTACTTCAGTCTGCAAGCAATAAGTTTCCTAAACTACTTCAGTCTGCTAGGGTACGTATACTATAGTATTTACATGAGTTACGTGTAAATATATTGTAGGAATCAATGATAAGTATTTATATCAGCTATGCCTGTGTGACCAAAAAGAAGTTGCTCAAAAAACTTGTTATTAGCATGCAAGGCATGTCATCGATAATAGATTACACTAGCTAGTATAGTCAGGTGTTATCTGCTTGCTCCTAGAGTAGGTGATACGCCTTTCAGAGCAAACTTGTCGATTTACTTGTGCAGTAATTTGACCTAAACTCACTGAAAACCTCTGTTAAGAAGGGGCCAAAATCGACCGGGAAGAGTTGATCGCCTGTCACACAAATTGACCAGATCACGGCAGGCGCAAACGTTCAAGTGCCAAGCACATGGGTGTAGGTAAAAGACAGGATTGCACTACAGTTTAGCAAATGTCTTTGCTGCGGATTGAGTGGTGTACATGTTCCCGAGCGAGAAGATTTCGGAGCAAAATTTTTCCAAGCAAAATTTCAGAGCAGAAGAGACCCTAAGCAAGCAAATGTTCCTGTGATTTTGGCAAATCTTCAGAGTACATACAGCAGAGCATCTATCTGCAGGAACTAAACTACCAAGAAATATTGGACTACTGCACTAAAATGGGACACTTTTTTGTGTGATTTTGGTGTACAGCCAGCATACCACAGCATTTCAAGCAAGAATACAAGATGAGAGAGAGAGAGGGAAATAGGAGTGGCATTACGCAACATGGAGCTTAATACTTGATGAACATCTGTTAAATTTCAAGCAAGAACACGGATGTGGCCAACAGTACACACGCATATGAGAGGAAGAGGGGGGATGGGGGCTGACCTGGACGGGCGTGGGCGACGGCGGCGTGGGCGTGGGCGTGCTGCTCCTCGTTGGCCTGCTGCTCCTCGACGTCGACCTGCTGCTCCTCGACGGTGTACGTGCTCGACGACGGCGTGGGCGACGACGCCCTCGACCTGCTGCTCCTCGACCTCGACGGCGTGCTCGACGACGCCCTCGACCTGCTGCTCCTCGACCTCGATGGCCTCTACGACGGCGTGTGCGACTGGAGATGGTGGATGCGTGGAGATGGGATCGCGATGTGAGATCTGTTCTGCGCGAGAGAAACGAAGACAGAGATCGAGAGGGAAGTGTGGGGATCAACTGTTAAACAGAGAGTGCACTTACCCCAGGCGCATTTCTCTACTATGCGCCTGCGCTATGCATTACCACAGTCGCATAGTGTGGCTTATGCGCCTGCGATATATTTTGGCATTATGCGTTTTGTTATGCGGGCCCACAGAGCCTTACCCCAGGTGAATATGTATAAAATGCGCATGCGCTAAAGTTCCAAGCATTTTGTTTTGCGTGGGCCCCACAGAACCTTACCCCAGGCGAATATGTAGAAAATGTGCCTGCGCTAACTTTTACCCCAGGCGCATGTTTGGCTAGATGCGCCTGTGGTAACTTTTACCCCAGGCGAATATTTTTACAGATGCGCCTGTGCTAAAGTTTCATAAATTACACATACCACTCCCCCGGCTGGGGACACATCGAGCATATAGGAATGCTATTAGGGGGCTCCCACATTGTTTTTCACTTAAAAATTACATACATATGAAAGTTAACATATGCAAAAATATTTAGTGTTGCATCGAGCGTAAATAGATTGATTTAGCGAGATACCGCAAGTGTTTCTCTCTGAAAATACATTGTACATAGTAGCTATTAGCATGTTATATCGCACATATCGCGAGTATTTCCCTCTCTCAACCTTTCGTCACAATCTTACTCTTGCCTTTCATGGTCGATGTTGAATACGTGACCGCCATATCGTGACTTCTTCTTGTGAATGGAAGACCTGCCCTAGGTAGTGTGGTCCTGCTTCTTCTTGTGGTGTATGGTGCATCGTCTTCACCGGGTTCTTCCATCATTGGGACTAGACTTTGTCGGGTCGGTTATGAAGAAGCATTGCTCCACGTGCTTAGCCAATACCCATGGCTCATTTTGCGCGGTGGGGTTCTTGGACTTGGGTTTGTTGGCTTCAGACATCGACATAGTGGTGAAATATTCATCTTCTTTCGTGACGTTTGTAGCCCATCTGACATGGAACATCGGCAGCTTTACCCCAACGTAGTCAAGCTCCCAGATTTCCTCGATCTTTCCGTAGTATCTTCTAATCTCTTCGCCCGTGTAAGATTCCATCGCTATAGATGAGTTTTGATAGTCGCTACTTTTGTCTCTTTCCTCCGTATAGAATGTGTACCCATTGATGTCGTATGCATGATAAGTCATCAGATTAGACGCGGGGCCATATGACAAGGCCAGTAAAATTTTATCTTTCTAACATGTCATTGGCGGGGGATCGGCATCAATCTGCTTCTTGAACCATGTCGCGAAAGAGGAGTTGTGTGCTCTAAATATCTCATCTTCCGTCATCGGCCTGCAAGCACTATTTTTTTTATCGTGGTTTTGTGCTCTTCTATCCAAAGGTCGACATCGTCAATGTGTTGTAACACTACTAGGTGGGCCCTATCAAAGTCGGCTCTCCGACCACAGGAGTCCGTGTCCATTACCCTTTTGCCAGTGTTGTGGCCTACCCCCATGAACCTGTCAAGGTGCTTGTTTGCGGGCAAACCAACAACTGGCTTCTCATCGCCTAGAAAATTCTTGCAGAAAGAGATGCATTCTTCGGTGAGAAATCCCTGGACGATGCTTCCATCCGGGTGTGCCCTGTTATGAACGAATGATTTGATGATCCCGTTCATTCTTTCTAACGCCATCATGTTGTGCAAGAATGTCGGCCCAAGATTGGTGATATCGTCCACGATATGGACCAAGAGATGTACCATAATGTCAAAGAAGGCAGGTGGGAAGTACATCTCAAGCTCGCATAGGATGGTGACGATCTCTTCCTGCAGCCTTCCGAGTTTCTTCACGCTTATCGACTTCCGAGTGATGACGTCGAAAAAGTTACAGAGGCCAGTGAGCGTTTGACGGACGTGCGGTTCCATTATCCCTCTGATTGCAACCGGAAGTATCTACGTCATCATCACGTGACAGTCATGAGACTTCATCCCGCTGAAGATTTTTTTCTCCGCGTCTAGGTATCTACTTGTCAGCCCCGCGTAACCTAAGGGAAATTTCACTCCGAGGAGGCATGCGAATATTTGCTCGAGATCGTCGGGGCTTAGAGTGAAACAAGAGGGTTTCAGGCGGTGAGTTTGGTGTTGCTTAGCCCTTTTCCGCTTGCGGTCGTCCATCTCCTCCACCCCATCCTCGTTCTCCTCCGTCTGTTCACGCGTAGAAGGCGGTAAGTGAAGCTCGCTCCTGATATTCAGGACCATCAGGTCGTATCTTGATTTTGGCCCCTCTTTGGTCCTATCTGGCATGTTGAACAGGGTGCCAAGCAAGCTCTCAAACACATTCTTCGTGATATGCATGACATCAAGGAAGTGAGGCACTCCGAGGATTGGCCAGTACCGCAAGTCCCAAAACACGGACCTCCTTTTCCATACCCCCAAGAGCGGTCCTTCTGGCGGAGGACACTTTTTCTCTCCTCTCTTTCGCTTCTCTCCTCGCTTCCGCTTCTGTACCTTTCCCGGCGGAGGACATGTTTTCCAATTCTTCAATAGAGTATCGATCTCTTCTCCTCTTCTCTTGCGTGGAGGTAGATCGAGCTCATCTTTACCATTGAACAGGTCTCCGCGCTTTCTCCACGGGTCGTTCTGTTGTAGCCACATTCGATGCCTCATGTATACGGTTTTAGAAGATCCAGGATCCTTGTGTAGCTATAGAAACGGCGTAAATTCCATGCACCTAACACAAGCCTTGTGTCCATGGCACACCTGACACGCAATATATCCGTATCCGAGATAGTCCTGCACCGTCCTAATCAGTGCGGCTCTCATACGAAAAGGTTCTTCTTTGAAGGCGTCCCATGTTTCCACCCCTTCCTCCCACAACGTGTCTAGCTCCTCCTTCAATAGCTCGAGATACAGGTTGATATCGCTCCCGGGCTGGGTCGGCCCTTGAGTCAGCATACTCATGTGTATGTACTTCCTCCTCAGACACAACCACGGGGGGAGGTTGTACATCCATACAAACACGGGCCAGGTGCTATGTTTGCTGCTATGGTTGCCAAACGGATTGAGACCGTCGGTGCTCGCACCAAGCCTGATGTTCCTTGGGTCGTTCCCGAATTCTTCATCTAATGCGTCTAATGCTTTCCACTGACGTGCATCCGAAGGGTGTGTTAGCACTGGTTTTTCAACACGTTCTGGATCACTCAGCACCGCTTTCTTTCTGTCGTCGTGCCAGCGCATGAGCTTTGCTTCCTTGGGGTCCACGAAGTACCGCTGCAGACGGGGAATGAGTGGAAAGTACCACACAACTGTCCTAGGAGCTTTCTTTGTCCCCCTCTTGTAACGATCAGCACCGCACACCGGACATTTGATCTGGTCCGCGTGCTCGTTACGATAAATTATGCAGTCACGGACGCAAGCGTGGTATTTTGTATGTGGTAAATCGAGGGGGCACGATTTTCTTGCCTCCTGTAGACTACTAGCACATGTGTTCCCTTCAGGTAAGTGCGTCTTCAGGTATCGCAGAAGATCGTCCATGCTTGTGTCGGTCCATCCGTGTTTTGCCTTCATCTCTAGAAGATCCAGAGCTACTCTCAAGCGTGACTCCTCCGCCCCGTGACTTGTGTCATACAACGGAGTTGCAGAGTCTATCTCTAATTGCGTGATCTTAGATTTACGTCTGGCGTCGGTCGACGTATTCTTGAGAAGAAGCTCTTGAACATGAGGGTCCCGCACGACTGAAGTTAGCGGAGTGTTCATGTCCTCGTCTTCATGTTATTGATCACCATGACTCCCTTCTTCTTCATTATAGGCGTCTCCGTCGGCAGCCTCTTCGTCCTCTCCATTGCCATGTTCAGACTCCTCCTGATCATCTTCACATGTCGCCGCCCAATTGGTCTCGACGTGATCATCGTCTTCATCATCATCCATCCACTTAGTGTGGCCCTCCATGAAACTATACCTGAGCAGGTGCTTCTCCACATTACCAGAATTTGGTTTGAACAAGGACCCTAGCTTGCATTTCCGACACGGACACTCTATCTCGGCGCGGTTGTTTCGATGCATCTCGGCTGTCGCGCGTCGCACGTACCTATGCACCACGCTTGTCCTCATCGCAATGACCATTGCTACAAAAGCCAAGAGAGGTTTCATTAGCTAGATCCGGTTTTCACGGAAAATTTCGGCATGACCTTGCTACAAAAGGTGTAACGTGGAGCGCCAGAAATTTGCCGAAAAGGAAATGAATCAACATTTCGGCAAAACATTGGCAACTCATCCTCATGGCAACACAATAAAATGAAAAAGAGATCGAGTTCTCATCCACCAACCAATCCCACGCACCTATTAAGATGACACACAATGCAAAATATATAGACGCGATGACGACGTCGAAGATCACCGGAGAGACGACCGATAAGAGAGTGATAGATCTAGAAGTAGCTAGTGGTGCATTTGTGGTGAGATCTAGTGTCCGGTTAGTAGATCTAGTGGAGAGATTTGGAATAGGGAAAGTGGGGTAGCGTACTAGCTAAAATATAACAAACATGATTGGTTAAAATAGCTAAAAATGGTGGAGGGGTGTGGGGGATTGAGCTAGGAGCACTAATGGGTCGAATTTGGAGTAGTGAGTGAGTGAGTGGGGTGGAGAGGGGTGGTGGTGGGTGTCTGGCCGCACTTATAGCAGCACATTTTACCCCAGGCGAATAAAGTTTAAAATGCGCCTGCGCTAATGGGTGTTACCCCAGGCCAAATTTACCACAGACGCATAAGGATGTAATGCGCATGCGCTAAGGGGTGCTACTCCAGTCAACATTTTACCACATGCGCTTATGTGAATATTCGCCTGGGGTAAGTGTTCTACCGCAGGCGAACCAATATCATATTCGCCTGGGGTAAAGGAAGAGTGCCAGGGGGTGGTGGTGGGTGCCCTGCCACACTTTACTCCAGGCGCGTCTGGAATTGATTCGCCTGGGGTAACACACTTACCCCAGGCGCACAGTGTACCTGTTCGCCTGCGCTAAGTAGCCCAGGCGCATTGCATTCTCTGTCCGCCTGTGGTAGGTTGTGCTGCTATAATCATTTCTCTAGTAGTGTACCTACAGGTCGCCCATTCCACAGAAGAAGTCACGGTATTCCGGGACTGAATTACTCAATGGCGACAAAGAAGGGAAAGAACATTGTGAAACGCTAGCTCTAAGAACAACGATGCGTCGTGTGTTTGCATGCATTCGAGGAAGTGATGACAATGTACGATGATGTATTTTATATGTATGCACTAAGATATGGTGTTTAAATTAGTCAACACAATATTTAATTTGTTTTTGAAATTTATATTATGTTATTTGAAATTATTTAATAATATTTAAGTTAATCAACACATGATTTGAGATATTATTTTGAAATTTATATTGATTTATATGAATTTATATTGTTTTCTAAAATTATTCAAAAAAATGGGTGTGGGGGATTCAAACTCGGGTGTTGGGGAACAACACAGTCCCAACCACTGGGATAAGTAAGTAGTTGTGATACAGAGAGGCAATGTTTCGTTTTGAACATACTCTGCGCATAGGCGCGGCGCACCTCTCTGTGGTGTGTCACGGCTAAGCTATGCGTGGCGCACATCCCTGAGGCGTGTCACGGCTATCATCTGCTATAAGCACGAGCCGTTCCCCTCTTCTTCCACATCTCGATCTGAACCGAGCCCCCTCTAGCCACCGCGCCGCTGCGGCCCCTCTAGCCACCGCCGCTCCACCATCGACGACCCACCGCCCACCGCCCTTGCTCGTGCTCGAGGACCCACCGCCCACCGCCCGTGGCGCCGTACCCATCTCCACCAACCGCGCGCGAGGAGGGAGCCGGAGACGTCGCCATCGACCGCGCGCGAGGAGGGAGCCGGACCGGGACGTCTGCATTGACCGCGTGCGAGGAGGGAGCCGGACCGGGATGCCAGCAAGAACCTCCAACGAGCATCGTCTTCGCCACCGCGTTCGTCGTCTTCGCCATCGTGTGAAAGGTGAGTCCGACCCCCTTCTTCCCCACCTCCGTAGTCACCATGAGAGAGCCCGACGTGAGCCCTGCCCTTTCTTGGGCCTGCCAGTCTCCCCGTCACCCCTGCTTCTGGTTTTCTGACCCATCTCCATCGTTTCCCCTGTTGTCCTCAGGTAGCTCGCTGCCTGAAGGTACCCCATACGCCTCTGCGAAACGAATGATTCTAGTTTCTCGTGTACTCGATGCATTCTTGCCAAGGGAGTATAATTCATGTGTTATTGAGCCTGATTTCCACTTTTACTTTGACATACTGCAACACAGGTTATTGGATATGACCTTTCAAAATGCGGTTCATCCGATCACTTGTTTTCTCAACAACCAAAAAGAACTTGAATTAATAGTCTAAACTGTAAACGTGGAGGAGATAGAAACACAAATTCTTAAAACCAAGATTTCTCAAATCCTCCTCATAACACACTTTACAACATCAAACTTTATACAACATAGAAAAAACGAGATCCTAATGTGTGTACCCGGCAAAGAAGCCTAAAGTATCCAGAGATTTATGCACTATCTCATTTAGTTCAGAAAACATAGATACACAATAACTGAGCTCCCTAAGAAACCCAACGCCTCCTACTAATATACTAGGAACGTACGAGTTGCCTTGTTGCGCCTCTCCCATCACGACACGGTGAAGGGTTCAGCCTGTGCTCTTTCAACTGGGCATCCTTGCAATAGCAGAGACAGTTAAGAATTAAACCGGACTGTCATCGTATTGACAGAAACACAGGGAATTGTTTGATAACTATACCATGATGGCTCTGATCCTTCAGTAAGCAACCTCTTTGGTGCCATCTTCTTCTGTCTTGTAGACCACGCCTGAAATCAAACTCATACTTAGCCCTACATCTTACCAACAGAGGGGAAGAAGAAATAAATTAACTATCGCTGCTCACTGCCTTTGGTGACAGACCCTGATTCACTCCCATGCATTACCTCAACATACAGTAGACATAACCTTCGGTGAGAGGCCCTCATTCACCTGGTCGCTTTTTAGCATCTTCAAGATTCGCAGCCTAGACGGCCATCCTTATAGAAAGGCAAAGAAACGAAAGCCAATAAAATCTAGCTCTGGATAACTACTGGCCTCGAGACTATCATGGTGAGTTGTAGATCGATGGTTCTCTCGTCCATATTGCCCGCGAAGATATCCAACGTGATGAAGCCCGCGATCGCGAGATTGCAGACCTCAAGTCCAAAGTAGCCGATATTCTGAATATTGTCAAAGAAGCTTTGACAGAACAAATGGGCAACGTTTTGCCTGCCCTCTACGATGTGGTTACTCGATGGGATCGGGGAGGTCGAGTGGGGCCGTGCCCGGTGCCTAGCATGCAGGGCAGCAACTCAAGAGACTTGTCCAGAATCTCACCGGCCAACGTCACGGTGGCGGACCCACTGGTGACTCCGCCCGCCTACAACACGGCGCCGATGGTGGTTCCGCCCGCCGAGGGTCTCCTGACCATCCGTTGCGCGCCCACAGTCGGCGGTCGTCCGCCAAATGAAGAGCGTGCACCAACGAACAACCAAATGGTCATCAGTTGCACGCCCGCCGCCGGCAGTCTCGCCAGTCATCACTAGCACGCCCGCCGTTGTTGGCCCCTCGCCACTAGAGGAGCTCGACGCCACCGCCAGCCAGGTAAATAGTTAAGCGTTGGAGCGTCGATCTTCCTTTGCCTTAGACTGGCATCTCTGACGCCCTGCATGTTTTCCGCAGAACGCCGATATTCCATGCACTCTCCTACACACAGTGGACGACGTGTTGAAGGATGTTGCTGCGGGTATGATCGTTCAACCGGCATCCCGCAGGTTTCCACAATAGGCCTATGCGAGATGAAGTATATAGAGTTCGAGTGCTGGCGGGCTACGGTGACTTGTTGCCTCCCAGTCAACCCTACCAGGAAGAAGATGACCCCGATACCCTGACACTGCTCCAGTGCCTACCTTGGAACATGGAATGGTCGAAGAGCCAGATTCTCCTGGGAAGAGGGGCGCCACCCGCAGACATCGCCTCTAGAACTGCCGGCGCGAGGCACCACCTCGAAAACAACCCCTCTAGAAGCGCCGGAGCTGAGCCATGGCAAGACTGTCGTAGAGCCGTCGCCTACCCCTGACATGGAGATGGCACAACACCCGGCGGATGACGATCTGGATGCCTTGGATTTCATCTCCGATGACTTTGATGGCGGAGATTACATTCCTCCTCTCCCAGAAGAACCCTACCATAGCACGGAGGCTCGTGGTGAGGCTCCTCCCGCGGATAAATCAAGTTGCAAGCGTCTTTTCGGTTCTCAGGAAGAAACGCCTCCAGATGTTGCCCCCTGCACCGAGATTCAGAATAGCGCGAAGGGAGGAGTTATTTTCAGCCCCGACACAATCCGTCAGACGGCTAATGAGGAGATTGAGAAGGAGTGTATTCCGAAAGTGCCGAAGCCGCGGAAAAGAGGACCTAGATCCAAGGTCACCAAGGACGCAAAGTCCGCGAGCCAGCCTGCTAAGATGCCACTCCGTGTTCAGGACGGGCCACCTACATCTAAGCATACTCCGAAGGTGCATGTGATGGGTCACCCTATGCTTAACCAGAACAAGCTCAAGGCCGCAAGTGGGGATATGCGGAGTTTGCATGACAACATTCTTTATCTTGAATCGCGCCTTATTGAATCCAAGGATCCATCATACCCGGTTTTCATTGCCATGGTGCCCAAGGACTTGGGCTTCGTCGTATCAACCGGCGCGAATAAGATAGTCCCGCGGTTTTCGGACATCTCCAATATGTTCCATAGCAATCCGCTGCACTACTCCATGGTCCGCCTATACTCGCTCAGTCTGGCGGTGAAAGTCAGCAGGGCTAATACACCGGGCATCACGATAGTGGACCCCTTCTACATGCGCCATGACGTGTTGTGCTCCGTTGGGAACCAGGTAGTCGCGTCGACATATCTCCAGGACTTCATGCTGGCGAACCAGACCAAGGATTACATCCTCATGCCTTATTTTGCCGGGTAAGTCAATATTCTTAGCCGAATCGAAAGTGATTTTATTTAGGTTTTCATCGCTCCTTTCCAACACTTTATTTGGATTGTTCAGCGCAGATATACACAATGCACACTCCTCTGCATTTGTATCAGTCATTCGCATGCCACGTATCTCGACTCAGGGAGTGCGGTGAAGAAAGACTACTCCAACGTGAAGAAAGTTTTGAATAATGCTCTCACCGGCTACCACGCAAAGGGGGGCAGAATCACTAGGGAGAAGGTCGTTCAGGGCGCTCGGGTGTTCACCCACATGATGGATTTCGCCTGCGTCAAGCAGCCGTCAGGCAGTAACAGAGACACCTACTCTGTCCTCCATCACACGGGCATACGTACGGGATCAACAATACCTTACCCTGCCTAGTCCAAGAATGGGCCTCCCGCTTCTCGATGGTCGGCCATGACAAGGTTAGAGAAGAGATATATGATATCCAGAAGTTCTTTGCCACGAAAATCGTTTATGAAGTTGTGAACAAGAGTGGGACATTCCACTACCGGATCGTGTAACAGATGCTCAATTATGTCAATGCTTGATTATCTTGCTTTTTATTATTGCGGTCCTATTTGTGATGTTCGTTCGATCTTTTGAATAAATGTCGATGATTAAAAGAGTTGGTTCACACTAAGATGGCCTTGGTGGTCTGGTGCGCCTTGTGATTTTCACAAAGTTAGGATCTTTTGCACCCCACTTGGCGCTCCGGGTCCACCAAGGCTGCTTGTATGTGTCCACCCTAAATATGAGGCACACATCGTTACGGTTATGAATCGTCCATCGTGTAAGAAATGCTCAATTATGTCAATGCTTGATTATCTTGCTTTTTATTATTGCGGTTTTACTTTTGATGTTCGTTCGATCTTTTGAATAAATGTCGATGATTAAAAGAACTGGTTCATACTAAGATGGCCTTGGTGGTCCGGTGCGCCTTGTGATTTTCACAAAGTTAGGATCTTGTGCATCCCACTTGGCGTGCCGGCTCCACCAAGGCTGCTTGTATGTGTCCACCCTAAATATGAGGCACACTGACTGATGACCATCTTGTTCCTGTTAAGAGGCACTACAGGCGGTGGTGATCCGGGGAAAGGAACAAATGCGAGGGTTTCTGGACTTCTTTGGAACTAAATAATGTCACATATGTAATATGGTTGGTGAGATCCGGACGAAGTTGAACCCTTTGGTGCACATTCATAATGGTGACATTCCTCAGAAATCCCTTCCGGGGTTATGAAGAATGTCTCTGTTATGGATGTGCACAAAAGGGTCTAACTTTGTTCGGATCTCACTATATTAGATATATGATTTTGTTTAGTTTCAAAGATGTCCAGAAACCCTTTCTTCCCCCACATCGCCATCACGTGGACTACCTTGTAGCAAGCACAAAATGTGAAGGTCCAACTTCACATCAAGGCTCGATGACCATCTTGTGCCATTTAAGAGGTACTGCAGGAGGTGGTGATCCGGGGAAAGGATGAAGATGAGGGTTTCGGTTGGAACTAAGGAACGTCGTATATGTAATATTATTGTTAGTGAGATCAGAACTGAGTTGCACCATTTGGTACATATACGTAATGGGGATATTTTTCATAGCCCCGGACGGGGCTATGGAGAATATCCCCATCATGTATGTGCACGAAATGGTCCAACTTTGTTCGGATCTCACAAACACTTACCTATGTGATTTTTTTTTTAGTTTCAACGAAGTTCAAAAACCCTTGTCTTCATCCTTCTCTGCATCACCATCACGTATACTACATCGTAACAAGCACAAGATATGAAGGGCCAATTTGATCCTTTGTGTTTAACTTTCATCTTATTTATGTCATATTTCTCCATTTACTATTTATTGCAGACATGTTTAAAACTATTATTTTTGGTTTTCTTTCTTTTCATTACAGATGCCTAGGTGCTACGTGGTGTTTAGAGGCAGGGTTCCAGGAGTCTACGACCACTGGGAAGACTGCTTCGAGCAGGTGAACAAGTTCAGGGGCAATGCCTACAAATCCTACAACACTAGAGTGGCGGAGGAAGCTAGGTGGTTCATCCATCTCGAGGAACAGAAGAAGAAGAAGAACAATAAGTGGATGAAGACCCTCGCCGCCGATGTTGTGACGTCGCCTCGCTCGCCATGCTTGCGGTGCTATGGTTCCTAGCTAGATGATTAGGTTATCGGCGACTCGATAGGTCACTTGTAATGATGATGAAGCATCGATCGATGTAATCGGTATTGATGATTAACTGTCTGATGTATCTATTTGGCTCTGATGAACACTTTGTAGTGATAATCAACTGTTTGATGTAGCTATTCGGAATTCTAAGCAGTATGATCGACTATGATATATTATTTGTTTGTCACATAAATGTTTTGATCAACTCTGTCTACTTATACTTTTCTGTATTCGAGCTGTATATACCTGTATAATACGATACTGCGAATTAAAAAAAATACAGGATATTATAGCCGTGACGCACCTGGAGGAATAGGCGTGGCGCACCAGCCAACTTAGCCGTGGAGGCAGAATATAGGCGTGGCGCACCGTTGAGCTTAGGCGTGACGCACCTTGTTAAGTTAGGCGTGGCGCACCACACATAGCCGCGGCGCACCGTGGCCGTGCGTCACGGGTATTGGTAGGTGTGGCGCACCTGGCTGGTGCGTCACGGCTAACTCAATAGGCGTGGCGTGATAGCCGTGGCGCACCATGGTGCGTCAAGGATAAGCCAAACAGCTGCGTCACGCATGAACTTTTCCCTAGTAGTGTAAAAGATATGGTAACATTATCATTATACTCACATTGAAAAGGGAGGTGTTTATACCTCCTACAGCAACGAGATTTATCAAAGCAATAAGTAACACTATAAGTAGAGCACAAGTTTCTAGCATAGTCATGCAATTTATTTATTTGGTCCCATAAGTGTATCCCTTTTCGTGACAAGCGGTGTTCCTTATAATTTTTTGTTGTTCATCCGTGAACCCACCTTGCCTATAAGATCTAGTTTCAAGACATCAAACATTGATAGCCAGCATGATAAAGAAAAAAATAACAACTTGAATAAGAACTAATTTTTTATTGATAAATAGAAGCAAACAATATAAAATAAAATAAACTAAGCAAATTGAAATGAAGTAAAGAGATTGGAAGTGAAAGACTCCCCTTGGAGAAATTATATTCCTCCCTGGCAACGGCGCCAGAAAAGCTTGATGGAGTGTGGTCACACGCTCGTTGGGAGACCCAAGCGCAAGGTGTGAAGAGTGCAGCAGCAAGTTTTCCCTCGGAAAAGAAACCAATGTTGAATCGACCAGTAGGGGGAAAAGTAGTCTCTGAAGGTGATGCAGTTGAGGTGGCAGGGCGCACTACCGGTTCAGCAGCAACGTAGAACCTACACAACACAATCAAATCACTTTTCCCCAACAAAGCAGTGAGGTTGTAAATCTCACTGGTTTTGCTGAACACAAAATGGTTAAACGTATGGTGTGGAAAACAGCAGGAACATTATGAAAGCAGTATGAAAGCAGTAGGTGTTTTATCAGTATGAGGAAAATGGACCAGGGTCAAGAGTTCACTGGTGGTGTCTCTCCGTGAAAGATAAATAACGTGTGTGATGAACAAATTTCAACTGGGCAATTGAAAGAAATGAAGGCTGCACCGTAGTGCATATGCAAGACATAAAGATTACTATGTGATTCATGCGGGCATTACAACAAAATACATAGACCGTCGTCCAACTTCATCTATGACTAATAGTTCACCCTCCGAATATCATCCAAAAAAACGTTGGGTATTGAGTTGGAGGCAACAGATAATCGCAGTAAGAAAAGTGTGTAATGTAAGCAATAACATCATACTTAGACAAACATTGTTGTTTTTTCCCTAATGGCAACAACGCATCCTCCATACGTCACGTTTCTGTCACTCGAGCCCAGATGCAAAGGAGGCATCAACCCACTATCAAGCATAAATACTCCCTCTTGGAGTTGCTAGCATCTACTTGGCCAGAGCATCTACTAATAACGGAGAGCATGCAAGATCATAAATAACATATGCATGAAGATAACTTGATAGATTGAAATTAAAAGACATAGCATTCAACATTCATCAGATCCCAGCAAACACAACAAGTAGCATTACATAAAGATGATCTCGATCATGTGAGAAGCTCACGAGATCTAAACTTGAGGCACAAAGTGGAGAGAACAACCATCTAGCTACTGATATGGACCCGTAGTGTAGGGATGAACTACTCACGCATCACTTCGAAGGAGGGAATGGTGGTGTAGACCCCTCCGGTGATGAATATTCCTCCCGGAAGGGTGCTGGGGAGAGCTCCAGAACCCTCCCGATCTTGAGATGACGATGACGGTGGTCTCGAGTTTTTTTCGGGACGAAGTGGTATATCTTTAGGTTTTACGTCTCGGGGGGTTAAATAGGCGAAAGGGAAAAGAAGGTGGAGGCCTGGGGGCCCCACACCACCCCATGGCGCGGCCAAGGGGCGCGCCGCCCTATGGTGTGGGCCACCTGTGGCCGCCCTCCGGGTCTCTTCGGACTCCGTGGAACCTTCGGGAATTCTAAGCCTTCCGGGCTTCGAATTTTCCAATTCCGAGAATATTTCCAGAACAACTTTTCTGAAACTAAAATCAGCAGAAAACAGGGAACTGGCTCTGTGGCATCTTTTCAGCAGGTTAGTCCGGAAAATTGATAAAAATGACATAAAGTGTATAGCAAACACGTGGGAAACAATAAGAAAACAACATGGAACATCAGAAATTAAGGATATGTTTACGACGTATCACATCACTGACTCTGTATAGCTCGGTAGGGGGATGGTGAAGTTATGCGCAGCCCTCAGCTCTTCCTCACCTTGCCGATTCTATTTATTCGTGTGGCAGGGACATCTTCTGCCTGCTGGGACACACAACTTGTGAGTGTCTAGCTACGATCTAGTAGAAGAATTTCACAGAATCGAAGGAATTTGATTGATCTCACTCGTTCCTCCACGCCTCCCCCGAGCCAGTCTTACACGACACTACTGTTTCTGTAATTCGTTACAAGCCAAGTCTTCCACGGAGTCGTTCCTCGCCTAAATAGCCCTCGACAACGCCACTCACTCATTGGCCCATCTGGGCCCGACAACCTAGCCAGAGCCTTCACTTGTCTCTTGGGCCTTGGTCCAGTAACGCTAGTACCAGTTGTCGGGCTCCTTGTAGCGAAGGTCGAAGCAGGGGATGGATGGTCGTTGACAATCCGCTCAGCTTGATTGCCTGCTTGTCCCCAAGAAGGCAGAACCGGGAACCGCTAGCGCATGGCCACCTTGTCTTCCCACGTCGCAAGCTCCGCCGCCGTTCCGCTCCATTTGATGAGAACTTGCAGCACCGTGCGAAGTCCATCCTGACGAGCTCGGCGCTAGAGAACTTCGTTCGGGAACTTGAAGGTTGATATTAGGTAGGGTTAGATGTTGAAGAACTCATTGGCCGGGGCCAAGGCACGCTTTAAGCTGGGAGACGTGGAAGACGGGATGAATCCAGCTCTAAGGCGGAAGGTACAGCTTGTACGCGACGACGCCGATGTGCTCTAGCACCAGGTATATCCGAAAGAACTTGTACGACAACTTGTGGTTCCATCTGTGCGCCACAGAGGTCTGAATGTACGGCTAGAGTTTGAGAAAGACGCGGTCGCCAACATTGAACGAACTTTCAGAGCGATATTCGTCTGATTGATGTTTCATTCTTTGTTCCACATGAAGGACATGTTGACGGACGGAACCGAGAATGATCTTCCTTTCCAGCAACCAAGACTGGACATCGAGAGGCGCAATTGTATCTGATGTCGTGAGACGGAAAAGGGGGATTAACCCCGCGAAGACTGTATGATAGAAGAATGGATAGGACGTCACGGAAAGGAGATTCTACTGCGCCATACCCGGCTGAAGAGAGGTGGCTTCATGCTCATTGGTGGAGGAGGCCACCATGCGCTTGGCCTTCTCGAATGTTTCCTAGGCCTATGCGGGAGACCACAAGAATCGGGCTTGACGAAGTGGGGGTCGATGCGGCCGCCGTGGATGCCTTGCCCTTCGAGGCATTCCACACTTTGTTCTTGTTTGTCATGGATGCAGGAGCTCTCGGAGAATGGGGAACACAAGGGAAGGTAGAAGCAAGATGGCAGCAAGGAATATTGCAGAACAAAGATTCCCTGACTTTTCCACTCGAGCTTTATTCACGCATGTCGTCCTATGACGGAAGGAGCCGTTACAACCACATCGAATAGATCGTGGTTCATCGCTCACGAACCGTCATGCCACGTGCCCATGGTTGGCCCGACAGTAGTTGGCCCCGCGTCACCTTGACTCCTTCGTACGCATGTCCACCGTAGGACCGGGGGCTGGTACTATTATCAGGGTGGGAGGTGCTAGTCGTTAATTATATGGTCACTTTGGCTGTATATTGTCACTATTATAATTTTTTGTCATTTGTTGGTACTATATGGTGCACATGTATTCTCTGTTTGTGGTCCACATTACAACAATAGGAGTGTCGAGGCCTTTTCATGAAGACTTATGTACCACTATAAAAGGTGGCGAGTGATATTTTTATCCAACATGGATGTCCACTTGATCTACCGATTGGTCTTCCATAGTCATAAGTGATTTACTTCTATATGATTGTAATTTTCCGCATTCTATATTTTCTCATTTTTTTAACTTTTCGTTGGCGGATCTGTGCTTCTTATTTATGCATACGGTGGATGTAATATATATACCTTTTAAGTAATAAAGCCGTTTATCAAAAAGAAAGCTCAACATTTTTGTATGAAACAGTGTCCTAATAAGAATCAACATCTCATCTCCAACTATTCCAGGCTAATAAACCATGAGAGTCCCTCGATGGTTTCTCAAATATCTAGCGTGAACGATGCACCTCTAGAGAAAGATATACTCGTTCTTTACTATATATATTGAAATATTGTTTCACCACGATCTGATCCATCCGGTCTAATCTATCATGAAACCTCAGGCGTTTCGTCATATCATGACCCAGGCAGTAGGATCCCGGCATGCGAGGTGATATCGTGTTCCTCAGAAGAACATTCAAAACCAGCTTCAGATTTTTAGCTATTCCTGAGTTTTGCCTAGAGGTGAACTCGAGATAGCCTTGATATGTCCAAAACGTATCTTCTTTTCCGAACACTTTTGTTGTTCTTTTCTTCTAAACTTGTGAGTTTTTGATGCAACTAACATGGACTAACGCTATTTTCAGCAGAATTACCTTGGTGTCTTGTTTTGTGAAGAAAAATCAACTTAGGAAATTGCTCGAAAAAGATCTTGAAGTCCTTATTTTACCCGAAGACCCCCAGAGCCAGAAGAAGAGCCGGAGGGGGTAAGGAGGGGCCCACACCATAGGCTGGCATGCCCCCCTGGTCACGCCGCCTGGTGGTGTGGCCACCTCAGCCACCCCTCGGGCCCCCCTTTTGACTATATAAGCCCTGTGACCTAAAAACCGAGGGGGGTCGTCATATTCCAGAGAAACATACCCGAGCGACGTTGTCGCCTCGAAATCTAATTCGGGGATCAGAAGTTCCTGTTCTAGCACCCTGTCGGGACGGGGATTCGAAGGAGATCATCGCCATCGTCACTGCCACCACTTCTCCATCAACCATTCATGATTCCCCCATCCATGTGTGAGTAATCCCCGCTGTAGGCTGAGAGGGATGGTAGGGATTGGATGAGATCAATTAATGCCAGATTGTTAGGGCATAGTGCCTAGTATCCGTTGTTAGTGCTATATATTGTTGTTGCAACTTGTTATGCTTAATGCTTGTCACTAGGGCCCGAGTGTCATGATATCATATCTAAACATGTTACTGTTTCATGAGTATAATTATGTTTCTTCATCATATCTCCAAGTTGTTTACATATGTCGTTGTCCGGAACCCGACGCCTCAAAGTGACAATAATTGGGATAACTGGAGGGGATGGCTGCGATGTGAGGATCACATGTGTTCACGGAGTGTTAGTGCTTTGATCTGGTGCTTTATTAAAAGGAGCACCTTAATTACCAGTAGTTTCCCTTGAGACCCCGCCGCAATGGGCTGGTAGGATAAAAGATGTTGTGCAAATTTCTCATTCCAAGCACGTACGGCTAAATTGGAACACATGCTAATGGTTACCTAGTACTTTGATGCTTTATTATTATCTATCTGCAATGCCCATGTTTTGATTATTACGTGAACTATATTATCCATGCAACGCCCGTTCATTCATTCCATATGCTTACAGTATTTTAATTCTGCCGTTTTCCACAATTGCTACAACTGTTACTATTTTATTCCTACTGTTATTTTACTATTGTTGCTGTTATAAAACTGTTACCACTAATAAACTGTTGCGACTAGTCTACTTTCAGGTGCAGCTGAACTGACAACTCATCTGTTCAGGCTTATAAATAATATTTGACTCCCCTTGTGTTGAATCAATAAATTTGGATTTTACTTCCCTTGAATACTATTGCGATATCCTATACTTGTGTGCCATCAAGGCTCATACTACAACATTGCAACACTAAGAGCAACTCTAGCAGAGCCCGTAAAAAGGCCAAACACGCATAATTTTGGCGGCTTTACGGGTTGGGTCCGGTTTCAAGGCCCCAGCAGCACCCGTAAACGCGGCCCGGCCTTAGAACACGACTCAGGGGCCCGAGAATTCCCCCTCCAGCCGCTATATGTATGAGCTCCCGAGTCGTTCTCAGGTCACGCCCCTTTCGAACCCTAGCCGCCTCTGTCGCAATCCATCATCGCCCCGCGTAGCTCCAGTGAGCGATTCAGTAGCCCCACGCCGCCTTTTGCCCCCCCCCCCGCCCGCCCTCTTTCCGCGATGGATCTCAACGACAACCCGTTCATCGGAGCCAACGGCTGGAACGCGGCCTATCCCCTCCTCTACTCACACCGCCGTCGTCGACCGTGGTCATGCCGCGCATCGACCAGGACGACCTCGTCAACGGAGGCCTGGCCGGCAATGGTGTGGCCCCTCCGCCGCTCTGGGATGGACTGGACCTGGTCACGGCCGGAGTAGTCCCCCCGTGGTCACCGGCGATAGTGCTACGGATCCTCATTGAGGACAGCTCCGGCGACGAGGCTCCAGAGGAGCAGGTATCCACGGAGACCGAGGAGGATCTCTTCCAGTTCGGGATCTAGAGGAGCCGCGCCCTCCTTGCGGACGAGGAGATGGAAGAGAAGAATCTGGAGTTGGACGCCATTTCGGCGTCCTACTTCATGCAACAACCCTCCTCCTCCAGCTGCGAGTCCTCTCTCGACGACGACGACTCCAGCTCCGACTGAAGACAGCTCGCCAAGGGAGAAGAACAAGCCCCAGCGAAGAAGACGACGCCAGACATTTTGGCCCTAGTAGCGCAGGGTGCGGCGATGCACCCTAGTTCACCGCTGCTTATTAATTATGTTTAATTAAACTCGCTTGTGTTCGAGTTCCGCGAGGAATTGGAAGTGTTCGTCCGTGTCTATTCCCACGAAAACTTTAATTTAGCATTCTCCAGTTCTTGATTACGGGCTCTGCTACGCTCCCCCCACCACACACTGAAGAAACAGAGAAAATGCGAATTGAAAACCGTGTTTTCAGCTCGGCATTTACGGGCTGCTAGAGTTGCTCTACCAAATTAGTTGTACCGAATCAGCAAGTAACGACTGGGTTCCCTACACCTCTCAAGCTCACGATTTGTGTAGTAAAATATTCTTTGTTCCGGACTAATTACATGTTCAGAGCATGGCAATGAACTTCTGTCTCTCATCCTCATTTGCTTTCCCTCATGGTTGCACTAAGTCGACTTTTATAACGTTTGCTTGGTAGGACGACGGTGTATAATGTTGCACAAAATAAATGCAGTTCAGTGTTGAAGTTTGGACAGGAAATAATGACTGATATTGATTTTGTTGCTCTGTCGTGGCCTATGTGCAGTGAGCATGTCGATGGTTTATCACTTCTTTTCAGTCGCTAGGATTCTTTTGCATGTTTGCAAAATTCTTGAAGTGATCGTCATCCCTTGAGGATGAACATTTAAGACACAGGTGGGCTACGGGTAGGAGGTGCCGAACGGGTGGAGATCCTCATGGTGTCCAGCAGCAGGGAGACGGTGCTGCTGGTCCGTGCCCCTTTTCATAGTTGGGCATCAACATCACTTTCTCGGTTGTTGCTTGAACTTTGGATGTACCAATAGACTATATTTCGTTACAGAAATTTGTGAAGATATTCATATATGTAAAGCATGCTATAACACCTGAACATGTAAAACTTGAAACAAAAAAGGTGACCATTTGTGGCCTGCACAAGTTCACGTGCTCTTGAGAGAGCGTGTGAGGATTCCTGCATCCACATGGTCGATGCATGATCTGTTTGTTCGTTAAGAAAGAAAAATCGGTATGCAGAACATGTCACTTGGTAAATCAGTGTACAGGAAGCAAATCAGCGTGGCGTCTCATCGAAGCAGTCAACACAATCGATCTCTGCGTTGCATCTAAAATTGTTTGGAACTATTAATAAAGGCTCTTTGGCCCGATCTTCTCCTACATAATCCATGCGAATCGGTATCGGAAACTTGTCAAGCAGCGTCTGCATAACAATAAAAGGCAATTGGATGTCGGCATCGCATCTCAAACTATTCAACACGTCGCCTTAGCAGGATAGCAAAGACGTGGCATGAATATTCAGACGACATCGACGGTCGCAGCTACTGTATCATTTCCGTGGAGACAAGCAGCAGTGTGGAAATGGGGCAAAAGATGTCCCATTCACAAACGAGGCATCTAACTCAAATGTATCCAATATCAACAAGTATTGAAATACTAGTAAACAGGAATCAGCATCTCATGTCCAACTAATCCAGCATAGGCTGGTCAACCCTGACAGTCACTCAACCGCTGCACACCAATCTACCATGAAGGATACACCTCTACAACAAAAGGATACACCTCTACAACAAAGATGTTCAAGCCTTGCGAGGCTGCCGCAGGAAGCTCCAGTAGGTACGATGGATCATGACAACTCCAACGTTTCCACCGCGGAAGCATCACTGCGTGTGTGGTGTTATCGTGTCACTCACCCGAGTGCTCAAGAATAGCTTCAGAATTTTGGCCATTTTCAGGTTATTCCAAGTGGTGAACTCATGATAGATCTGTCGAGAAGCACTGACAAATTGGTAGCAGATCTCTCGAGATCACAACTAGTAATGACTAAATTCCCGACACTCAAGCTCACAACTTAGGCAATGTTTTTTTTTTGTTCCGATCCAAGCACATGTTTCGGAGCATGGCAATGAGCTTCCGCCTCTCGTCCTTACTTATTTTTTGCACTAGGCGGCCTTTTATAACATTTTCTTGGTCGTATTAATCGCGTACAATGTTTTACAAAATAAATGCAGTTTAATGTTGAGGCTCGGACAAAAAACAATGACTCAAAGATCCGGTTGTTTTGTTGTGGCCACGTGTGTAGTGAGTGTGTGCACGGTTTAACACTTCACTTCAAGGTCAAAATTATTATTTTTCGACAATTAATACTATACATATTTTTAGTAACGAATTGTGCATGATACAGATACAATTAGATGACTACAACGATTATAAAATAAAGTATAAAAGAAA
Source organism: Alopecurus myosuroides (assembly GCA_028641055.1). Lineage (NCBI taxonomy): Eukaryota > Viridiplantae > Streptophyta > Magnoliopsida > Poales > Poaceae > Alopecurus > Alopecurus myosuroides. The sequence goes on from JAPCYS010000339.1 coordinate 88,235, forward strand.
TAAGTGAATCTTCGATATCTTCAAAAAAATTCTTTTCTCTTGACATAATTTTATACTTTTCTAAAGACAACCGTAAAATAAAAAACAGGACATGGATACCAATTCATATTGCCCTGTGAGTACAAATGAGGGTAGGTGCTCCCATAAATTTAATTTTGATACGTGGTGCCAAGCCTACATGCGCATCCATTAAATTAACCAACAAATATCGGCGAGTGTACCAACACCAGTATTTTAGGGTAAAACAACCGAGCAGTCTGGTTGACACCGCTAGAAGCCAAGAGTGTGGATCATCATTGTCAGTGACATACCATTTGGGAAATCTGCATCTCTGTCAGCTTGTACAGGCAACGAAGCGTCACTCAAGCCTCCCGTGCTGCTCCCAGGCGGCTCCGGAGGCAAACCACTCGCTCCGCCACCCGCCCCCCGTCCTCCTCTGCCCCCTCCAGCTGCTGCGTCGGCCTCCGCGCCGTGGCGGCGGCGGCCTCCCTGGCTGCCATACAACTGGCCGGCAGGGGTGTTCTCCGTGTGGGCGAGCGTCGGGTTGCTGGTACGCCGGAGCGGCGGCTCCGGGGCCGCAGGTCTGCTGCGGGTGGGCGAGCCAGCCTGGCCTCGCGGGAGGCAGGTCGACGGCGCGGGTGGACGGCGTTGGCGCGATGGGCCCGTGAGGGCCCGATCTGGGCTTGAGAGCCGCTGGCCTGGGCTCGTTGTGGCGGCCAAAGTTGGCCGTTAGGCGCCTTTTTAGCCTGCAGGGAGGCGTCCTGCTGGTGGTGGGGATGCTCGCTGTGGGAGGTGCGTCCGCCGAGCGGCACACTGGGCGACGCGTGGTGGTATGTGGAGCTTCGGTGCCGGTGGAGCGTCGTCATGCGGCTTCGTGCGAGCCGTCTGAGCTGCCTGGCCGGTCCAATGCGATGGAGTTGGAGCTCGCCTCCACATTCGCGCGGGTAGGCTCGGGCTCTGCCGGCGTCGAGGGTTTCGAAGGTGGACCGGCCTACATAGTCTGGTGGTGCGAGCTAGTGGGGAAGACCCGGATGAATGTCCAGCTTTGGCTCTTGTCGGAGCCGGTGATAGCGTCGCCGTGTGTGTCCCTCCCTTGTTGGAGGTATCACCGAGGGAAGATCCCATCACCACCTTCCACCTCTAGATCCTTGGATCGGATGGTGGCGGTGTTTCCACGTCGTTCCCCCCTTGGGGGCATCATCCTCGGAGTTGTGCTTTGGTTGGAGGGACCGGTGGCGTGTTTTGGTGGTGGTGCACGGTTCCGCGAGGTGGCTTGCGCGACAATGACGACGGTGATGGGTAATGGTTTGGTCGCGGCAGGACTGTGTTAGCCGGCTCTTGTTCCGGCGTGTCCGACCTCCGTCGGCGCGGGTCTGGCCCATCTCCTCTTCAGAGCCTATCGTCAAAATCGGAGCTGCCAGTCATCCTCGCGAAGGACCATATGTTTGGCATAGGCCGACGCGGGCTTCACGGAGCTGATTTGGTGAGGTCTCCCTTGGCGGTTGTCTCTTCGGCAAAGTCGGATTCGCCCCCGGGCGTGTGATGACAGAGTCACCCTCGGGCGTGTGATGATAGAGTCGCCCTCGGTGGTGCCGGAATCGGCCTTGGGCTGTGATGACATTGTCGCCCTCGGCGGTGCGATGATAGAGTCGCCCTCGGTGGTGTGATGACGATGACGCTGGCGGGCAACCTCGACGTCGACCTCATTTTCAGCAGTGTGTGTGCAGCGTGCTTTTGGTAGCCAGGGTGGCCGTGTGTGCCCTCGGGACGGTCGTGTTCCATGACGGACCGCGAGGGTGTTTGTACCGGTTTTCGGCCGGTTACCCGTTAATTAACCGGCCACCTCTCTTCTTCTTAATTAATGAAAATGGCAATTCTTTTGCCTCGTTTCACATACCATTTGGGACAAATATTGCAAGGAGAAATCTCCTCGCGACAACCATGAAAAGAAGATCCAAAATCGACCTGATGAACTAAGATAAGAAAATTTTAATCTTCAAACACCATCATTATTGATGTGGGGAAAGTGATCTCATCGTCGATTGAAGAATCAAACTTTACTTACTATAGACGATTTCATTTCCATCGATAAAGAAGAGGGCTAAAAATCCATAAATTTATTTGCTAAAAACACTACTTTTATTTAAAAAATCTACTCATGGATCGGGTTCCCCACCCCTCCCGACGCCGGAGAGACCGGTTGAAGGAGGGGAAACCGACATATGGAAGAGGCGAAGGCAGAGGCGACGACTGGTTGTCTCGTTGAGGCGGCGACTTGATGAGCGAAAACCCTACACGTTTGAAGGTAAAATTCTTGAAGTGATCATCATCCCTTGAAGGTGAACATTCAAGACATGGGTGGGCTATGGCCCATGGGTAGGGGGTGCCGAACCATGTGGAGATCCTCACGGTATTCAGCAGCAGGGAGACGGTGATGATGCGTGTCCATATTAATAGGTTTTGGGCATGAAACTCAACATCGCATTCTCGCATATGCGTGCCCCTTCTCATAGGTTTTGGTATGTAATGAGATTACATATTCTGTTAAAGAAATTTGCGAAGATATTCATACATGCAATGAGTGCTTGAAGCAAAATAAAAACAGTAGCCCGCAGAAGATATGGTTTAGCAAACTATTCTAAAAG
>JAPCYS010002724.1:0-90760 GCA_028641055.1 Alopecurus myosuroides
CACCAAAATATCGGTGCAGGGAGTGGAAAGAGCACTACTTCTGGGAGCACATGGCCGTGAACAAGATCAGATTCTTCAAGCTCATGGGAGGAGATTTTCAGCAGAAAATCGTGCACATGACAAATGTCAGGATTTATTTTTCTATTTCGAACTTCTTATTGCTATTACATTACTTGCGCTTAAAATCCTGACGTTTGTCATGGTTCTTAGAGTCTCCAAGCACTTACGATTTTGTGCTCAAAATCTCCTCCCATATGAGCTGGAAGAATCTGATCTTGTTCACATCCATGTGCTCCCAGTAGTGCTCTTGCCACTCCCTACGCTGTTATTTTGGTCACCAAAATATCGGTGCAGGGAGTGGCAAGAGCACTACTTCTGGAGCACATGGCCGTGAACAAGATCAGGTTCTTCAAACTCATGGGAGGAGATTTTCAGCAGAAAATCGTGCACATGACAAATGTCAGGATTTTAAGCAGCCCGTGGTTACGATGAGCGCTTCTGCTAGTTTATATTTAGACATTTAAGTACAGAAAAGGTGAAATTGTGACACTTTACTATTTTAATTGCGCTTTAATTTATTTTTGCATGTACATAATATTCTTTGTATGAATTACTCTTTGTTTATTTAACTTTTTAACATTTGTTATCACCTGTACTAATCGGGTTCCCTCTTGTGTCATAACAGGTGAAACATGGCAGGTTCCAAGGCCCCCAAGGGGGTAAAGCGCACCGCCACCAAGAAGGCCCATGTGACGGGCTTGTACGCCAGATCTGAGGATGGCGCGCGCACACTGATAGGGCGACGACGGGTTGCGACGCCCGGCGCGGGCACGGAGGAGACCTCTAGCTCACGGAGAGCCCCGGCCCGTCGCCCAGGGGGGCGTGGTTCGCACCGGGCTGCTCGCTCACAGAGCCCCTTGCCCGAGGTTACTTCTTCTGACTCGGAGGAGGAGCAGGAGGATGAGGAGCAGCAGGAGGAGGAGGAGCACGAGCAGAGGGGTCAGACGCCGAGGAGGGGGGACCGGGACGAGGAGGAGGAGCAGCAGCCCTCGGACCCGGAGTCCGAGGAGGACGAGGACTTGTTCGCACACCCGCTCCCCCAGCTAGGGAAAGTGTGGCCCGCGGACAAGAAACCTTTTTTCGCGGGCCCACGCGGCTACCTGAGCCGCCATACCCCCACCGGCACCACTTGGTCAGACCGGACGGCGACACGTAAGTGATTGTTAATCATTGTTGCTACATTTTTGCTATATTAATTTTTCAAAAACATAACTAACTAGCTTGTTTTTCTTTTGTGCACGTGCAGGTCCTTGGCGTATGTGGGGCCCAGGCCACCACGGCCCATGAGCGGCATCCTTGGGCTTCTTTGCAAGAGCATTTCCCAGGCTTGGTCACCCTGGATGGCAAGGAGGAGCCAGCTGCTTCCTGGAAGCACTACGAGCAGGTGCCCGATGTGGCGGACAAGTGGGGCCGGGTGTACGACCACTTAGGCACCCGGGTGATTACAGATTTCTGGGTTAGTATATTTTCCAATGCTAAATGGTTTTAGGGCAATATCTTTCGTGAAATATATATATATCGTGCTAATGTATTCAATTTCTGCAATGGTTGTAGGACTACTTCACCTGCGTCGATGGGGAAGAGGGTAGGGCCACGGCTGTGCTGATCAAGATGGCCAAGAAGCTTATCCGTGACATGCACTACGAGGCGCGTGTGCTGTGCGTGGTTAAATTCTACGCCAAATACTTGAACACCACGTTGTCCAAGAAGGACGCCCGACAGATTCACATGTCGGAGGTCCAATACTTGAAGGTAAGGACATAGTCTTTAAAGTTATTCGTATATGGCCGCCGGGTGGTCTCACGTGGCTCTAATTTTTTCAAACAGGTGGTGCCTCAGTGGCTGGCCAACAAGCTGCCTTGCTATAAGGTGATGGTCGCGAAGTGGGTGAGCGACGGGTACAAGGCGGAACACGCCGCGTGCCGGGCCCGACGTCTTCTGCTAGGCGAGGGACACCGTCAGGGTGGCCTCACCCTCACCGGCATCGTCCAGAGAGGTAAATAACCGTTTCAATGCAATGTTCTTTGTAACTTTATAGGTTTTTGCTAATATAATTCTGCTTTCAATTGTAGGCCGAGAAGGGCAATGAGATCACTCGCATGCAGGCCTTCCGTAGGACCCGGACCCCCAAGGTGCTGAAACCTGATGTACCGGCTGATCAGCAGTGGATCAACTCGCAAACCGGCAAGAAGTGGGACAAGTACGTCGAGAAGATGAAGGAGAAGCACCGCCCTGACTGTGACCCCTTCACGGCCCCCTATGATCCACAGGTTGCTATGGTTGCGGAGAGGGTCGAAGGAACGGCAGATTTGCCTTCGCCAATGGCGCCTTCGATACCACAGGTACACCCACACTCTCCCAGATCCGTGCGAGGTCGGTCAGCTCATCGCCCTCTATCGAGCGCCGCCCACGGCCAGGACTAGATGCCATCGCCGCTATGCAGGTACAATCATTCTTCAGCACCCGTATATCTTGTTTCCTTTGCTCAATTGTTGACATTAAACATCCCGTAGGATGAAGTTGATGAAAACAAGCGGATCGCGATGGAGTCCCAAGAGAAGGTCCAAAGAATGGAGGCGCAGATGAGTAGCCAGCATGCATGGATGCAGGCAATGATGCAGGTATTATTTTCACCCCTTTTAGTTCCATTCATCATTATATGCGTGTAAACTCACCGGTCTATCTCTTTTCATCTTTGCAGATGGTCAGCGCTCTTCCACGGGATCCATCAGCTCCCCCTCTACCTCCTCTACCGCCGTTTAACCTGAACTTGGTAAGTTGGTTTGCAGCTTGTTAGCTGATTCATTTTTTCAGCTTAGTCGACTAATATGGATCTTTATACGGAAATGCTTCATCATCGGGAACCCAGAACGACATGGACCAGGACGGATCTCGAGCTGATGGTGACGAGTCGGCTCCGTAGACCTGGGTGCATAGTTGATTTGGATCCCGTCGTTCTTGTGGCAACAAACATGAACTTGTCGACTTTTGAACTATTTAGGATGCTTGTAGGATGATGTTTAAACATTTGTGACATGTATTATATGCTTATGGAGATATTTGGTGCATTAGCTATTTTGGTGCAAATATGTGTTTGATGTTATGCATTTGTTGCTATTTTGTTGAAAGATGTCTGTTTGGAGTGTTCTGGTACTGAATATTGTGAAACCAATACAATTTGTGATTTGATTGCAGGGAATGAAGCAAATGCTGAGAGTTTCTGTTAACATTGCAACCTCTTTGCCGAGTGTTGCACTCGGCAAAGACCCAAATGGTCAGTTTGCCGAGTGTTACACTCGGCAAAGAGGTTGCCCAGGCGACCAAATGGCACATGGGAGCAAGTCTTTGCCGAGTGGCCCCCAAAACACTCGGCAAAGTTTGCTCCCAGGTGCCATTTGGTCGCCTGGGCAACCTCTTTGCCGAGTGCGACACTCGGCAAACTCCTGCTCGGCGTACACGGAGGGGGACTATGCCGAGTGTGACGACACTCGGCGTAGACCTCACTCGGTGGTGTGAGCCCGCTCGGCGAAGCGACACTCGGCAAAGGAAAACACTCGGCGTATAGTTTCTGGACTTTGCCGAGTGTCCTCGACACTCGGCGTACGGGCCACTCGGCTGAGGTCGACGTGCTCGGCGACATGACACTCGGCAAAGGGGCCACTCGGCGAACAGGGCCTGCCTCTTTGCCGAGTGCCGCGACACTCGGCGTACAGGACACGTGGCGCCACCATGGACGCCTTGTGTCAGGCTCTTTGCCGAGTGTTACACTCGGCAAAGCGTGACACGTGGCGCAACCATGGACTAAGGAACGGAACCTGTCCCAGGATCTTTGCCGAGTGTTACACTCGGCAAAGTGTCGAGCACCGTTCCGTTATGGGACTAAGGAACGGAACCTGTCCCAGGATACTTTGCCGAGTGTACACCAAATATACTCGGCAAAAAGTTCGCCGAGCACCCCGTGGTCCGACACTCGGCGAAGTTTCGATTGCCGAGATAGACGACGCCGAGTGCTGTGTGCCGAGTGTGGCACTCGGCAAAGAGGTTGCCAAGTATTTTTCGCCCTTCGCCGAGTCTTTCTGATACACGGCGAAGTGCAGGAATCCAGTAGTGAGGCTTTGCACCTCATGATCGAGAGGGCAGTTTCCCATGGTTGGCCCACCCAGCTCGCGCATACAGGTCTGAGGCACCGGACATCCATCTATGCTGACGATGTGGTGACATTCCTGAAGCCAAATGTACAGGATCTTAAAGTCTTCTCCGAAATTTTGCGAATCTTCGGGGAAGCATCAGGACTTCGGGCAAATCTGGAGAAGTGTTCGGCGCATCTCATAAGGTGTGGAGAAGGGGAGGCCGAGGTGGTCGCACTTGAACTCCAATGCCCCATCCTCCCCTTCCCTATGAGGTATCTAGGTCTGCCGCTCTCGCTCAAAAAGCTGTCAGCACCCCAGCTCCAGTATATCGTGGATAGTGTGGCGAGCCATCTGCCGGGTTGGAGAGCAAACCTCCTTAATAGAGGTGGGAGACTGGAGTTGGTCAAAACAACTTTGTCAGCAGTCTCTATCTTTGCAATGATGTCACTGGATCTCCCAGCCAAAACTTTGGTGGACATTGACAAAATCATAAGGAGCTTCCTATGGAAAGGTCGAAGGGAGGCGCATGGCGGTCATTGCCTTGTGGCGTGGGAGAGGGTGTGCATGCCTAAGCATCTAGGTGGTCTCGGTGTTCCCAACCTCCGTAAGTTGAACCATGCGCTGAGGGTGAGGTGGCTTTGGCTTCAAAAGACTGATCTTGCGAAGCCGTGGAGGGAGTTCAACATCCAGCTCCCTAAGACAGTCATCCAGCTATTCGACGCAGGCACAGTTTCAAAGGTTGGCGACGGGACATCCACCAGGTTTTGGGAGGATAGGTGGCTTCCGGAGGGTAGGCTGAGGCATGTTACTCCCAACCTGTGGAAAAAGATCCCCAAGAGAGCCAGGACTTCCCGGAGTGTAAAGGAAGGCTTGGCCGGCGGTTGGCTTCAGGATACCCCCCCTGATCTGGATGAGGCAGAACTGAGGGAGCTACTCCATTTGTCTGACCTACTGGCAGAGGTGGTGCTCAGAGAGGGCGTGGAGGATGAGTTAGTGTGGATCTGGGAAAGGAGCAACAGTTTCTCCGCCAGGTCAGCCTATAGAGCCATGTTCGCCGGGTCAGTGGAGCTAGCTGGCACGGAGCAGGTCTGGCGATCCCGCGCCCCCAAAAAATGCAAGTTCTTTCTGTGGTTGGCCCTCAGGAACAGATCCTGGACAGCGGATAGGCTGAGCCGTAGAGGGCTCCCCCACCCGGCGGCTTGCCCCCTTTGTGACCAGCAGGACGAGGACATCGATCACTTGCTTTTGAGTTGTGTGGTAGCCAGACAGGTATGGACGACTCTGCTACACAGATGGGGCCTCGACGACTGGATCCCTGACCAGCACGCCGGCTTCAGCAGGTGGCTGCCGGAGCGAACCAGGAGGGGTAGACCTTTGGACGGCCATCACCCTTGTGTGCTGGAGTCTGTGGAGGCACCGGAACAATGTGCTCTTTGACGGACATCAGCCGTCGGTTCTTCGGGTGCTTCAGATGATTGAGGCGGAAGCAGCCTTGTGGATCTCGGCAGGTCTCTTTAGAGGTAGCTTTCGGGTAGTAGATAAGTGGAGGTGTTGCGAGTAATCCCGATGTAATTACTGGGTTTTTGCGTTTCTGGGCGTCTGTGCCAAAACGCGTTGTACCAGGCCTCCTCGGCCTATCCCTTCTATGAAACTGATGCGTCATTCCATGACGTATCCTTAAATTTTTTTTTTTTTTTTTGCCATCCTTATGACAATTAATTTAATTTAATACAGAGCGAGCATTCAAAATAATAAGACCAAACACGCTCTCTCGGCGCCTATTCAAAGGAAAAGTTCGCCTGACATGAATTGTTGTCCGTTTCTCTGCACTCTGCACCACTATGGGGTCCAGCTCAAGCCAAGACCAAGCAGGAATTAATCTGCGAGTTGCACTAGCTCAGCGACCACATTTTCAATTAGTATGAACCGAACCATAATGTTGAATCGTTTCTCTTCTCTGACACCAAACATCGGTTCGCTGCAGTATAATGAATTGATGATACGGTTCAAAGGGAAAAATGAATCACTTTTTTCACACACGCCTATGTACTGTGTTCTCGCACCCCGGCCCGGCCGGCAATGCCCTGCTGCGGTGAACCCTACTAGCTCGCAGTCTGCTAGTAGGGCATGCGGTGGCTGGGGTTCACTCTAATAAATCGGTGGAGAACCAAGTAAACTTATTAGAGTGGCGAAATCGCTGATGAAGAGAAGGATAGATCGGAAGTATCCAGACTGTAGACACATGAACACAGACGAACAAAGACTAGATCCAAGTGGATCCAGCAAAGACAAACGCCGACCGGATCCCACGAGATCCGCCGGAGACACACCTCCACACGTCCTCCGATGACGCTAGATGCTCCATCGAACCGGGGGCCAGGGCGGGAGATCCTTATTCCAACTCCAGACAGCCGCCGCCTCGCTGTCCTGAGTAGAAGACAAACACTAAAAAATCAGAAGAAAACACATGAAACCGGAGCCCTCCCGCCAGCAAGTACCGAGATCCACCTAGTCTCCATGGCCCTGAGGCCACAGGAGTCTAGGCAGATCGCGGCTACCGCCGGCAGGAGGCGAGAAGGCTAGTCGCCTTTTTCCTGGGAGCTACGAAGGGGTACGTAACGATCAGATTTCAATCTAGTTTGGTTGCTCTACAATTTAGCTTCTGCCCACACATGACTTGGTCTCAGCATTAGAAAGATCGACTCTAGATCTGACCACTTCCTTCCTTTCTTTCTTGGTAGGTCCGGAGATCTTTCTTTTGGTGTCCCTAGATTGTACTTACAGTACTATGGCAAATTGCTAGTCCAAGAACTTTGACGCCAATGTCCACTCGTGGCTTGTCTAGTTTGTCTGCCGGAATCAGATCACATCGGCCAAACTACTCGCACAAGCCCTTTATCGCCCCACATGCATGCCCCTTCTTTTCCGTAAATAAAATAATGGAGCCAGTAGTTCACTACGTATATCTGCTTTAGTCGACAATTCATATGGATCAGGGAGTAGACCACAAGCGATCGCGCAAACACGCCTAAGTGTTTTTAGCTGGCGGTGGACCGGTGGTTATCCGGCCGGGGCATGTGTATCCACATGAAGGCCACGATCGCATGCACGGACGTCACCGCTTAGGCCGATCCGACAACACAACAAAATTGGTCCGCGCGGCCCTGTGCTCGTACGTCAGTAGCTCATGTTTTTGAGCATAAGTAGGGTTAAATAAGGATTCTCTATTTTTATTTTTGAGCGTTAAATTCTGATTCTTGTGAATCATCGTTGGTAAACATATATAGGCAAAGGATAATTTACCTTTTTCTAGGGGAGGGAGGCATTTACTTGGCGTGGGCCTATCTAGTTGCCTTCACCGGGCTGGTTGGGCCGGGTGCCTGCTCGAAACTAAGTGGACAACCGCCCAATTCTCAAAAAGAAAAGAAAAAGTGGGCAGCCGCCTAGGAAACCCTGTGCTGGACCATTAAAAGTACGTTTCTCGTGTCACTTCCATATTATGTGTTGTTTCCCTTACCCTCAAAAAAATAAAAGTGTTGTTGCCCTGTCCCAAAATATAAAATCTAGTATATAAAGATGTTGTTGATGCACAAAATGTGAGCTTCACATGTGTCAGGGGCTATCCTGGGTAGGACAAAGCGTGGTGTAAAATAGTGTCCAAGGATTGGACACCAAGATACTGTTTATACGAGGACCATTCATCCGAGATATTGTTCATCCGAGATACTATTTATCTGAGAATACTGTTTATCCACGATAATATTCATCCGAGATAACCCATCCGATATACACATGGTATCCTGACAACACTCTTCATCCGAGATAACCTATCCGAGATACATGTGGTATCGTAGCAACACTGTTCATCCCTATCCGAGATACATGTGATATCGTAGCAACACTGTTCATCCGAGATAGCCCATCCGAGATAACCCATCAGAGATAAATGTGGTATCCTGACAACACTGTTCATCCGAGATAACCCATCCGAGATAAATGTTGTATCCTGGCAACACTGTTCATACAAGATAACACATCCAAGATACATGTGGTATCCTGGCAATACTGTTCATCCGACTTAACCTATCCGACATACCCCAACCGGGATAATGTCCTGGGGGCATTCTGGCGGCACTGTTCATCACTGACATTGTTCATCCGACATACCCCAACCGGGATACATGTCCTAGTGGCATCCTGACGGCACTGTTCATCGCCGACATTGTTCATCCGACATACCCTGACCGACCTATAATTGGCTTGCCGTGCCCTAGCAGGTCGCCAGACCATCGTTGCTTCTGTCTTCTGCCTCGCCGGATCCACGAGCCTTGTCACGACAAGCCTCCATTCTTCGTGCCCTAGCTGAACAAGGAGGACGCTACCATCGTCGCCTTCGTCTTCTGTCTCGCCGGATCCGCGGGCCTTGTTGCTACAAGCCGCCATTGTTCATGCCCTAGCTGATCAGGGAAGGCCAAACGGGACTAAAGGCCCAACCTTTAGTCCTGGCCCTGCTACCAGCCGGGAACAATGGCCTCCACGTGGCCGCCATGGAGCGCGTTGGGGGCACCCCTTTAGTCCCATTTCGTATAACACACTAGTGGAAAAAGGGGCTTTTACCCACTGGCGAGCACCCCTTTCGCCGGCTCGGCCACCACCCGGTGCAAAAGACTGCAGAGGTGGGGCCGGGGCGAGCAGGGCACGTGGTGTTGGGGTTATTTGCCCCGGTTGGTGGCTCCAACCTGGGCTAAAGGCCCTCGACGAGCAGGGCGCGGGCAGGCGCGTCCTTGGGGGGTCTTTTGCCCTGGTTGGTGGCTCCAACCGGGTCAAATGAGCACCACCTAGATGAAATGTGGTTTCTTTATTTCTATATTGCCATTTAATAGAATTCTTTTTTTCTTCAAATCCAATTTTTTTCTTTTTTTATAAACACTACATGCCAGCGTTCTCCACTCGTCATGCCACTCTTTTTGGTATGGTGTGTGCTATTATTTTGGCATCCGGGTGATTGTATTCGGTCGATGAACCTTCAAGGGGGATGTAGAACAAAACAATTGGTATCGCCATCATACAACCCGACCGTGGCTATTGAGTGCATATATGCATATCAAAAGAACGGTCGGGCGTATGATGGAGAATCCGGATGATTTGTATTTGGTCGGTGAACTGAATGATGTATCAAACCTTAAAGGGAGATGTAGAACAAAACAATCGGTATCGCCATCATACAGCCCGACCGTGGCTATTGAGTGCATATATGCATATCAAAAGAACGGTCGAACGTATGATGGCGAATCCGGATGATTTGTATTGGTCGATGAAACTGAATGATGTATCAAAACCTTAAAGGGGATGTAGAACAAAACAATCGGTATCGCCATCATAAGCCCTGCCGTGGACTGAGTGCATATATGCATACCAAATGCACGGCAGGACGTATGATGGCGAATCCGCTGATTTGTATTTGGTCGATGAACTGAATGATGTATCAAACCTTAAAGGGGGGATGTAGAACAATACAATCGGTATCGCCATCATACAGCCCTGCCGTGGCTACTGAGTGCATATATGCATACCAAATGCACGACATGACATATGATGGCGAATCCCGGTTGGTAAAACGGGCCGGGACTAAAGGGGTCCATTTCTTCTCACTATATATATGTATGCATGCATTGCCACCATTGGCATAAACACATATAAACTCACCACTCTCCCATGGCTTCTACCGTACCCACTCTATCCTTCCTGCAGGCGGAGGCACTTTCCGCCTCGAACTACCCATGCCCGCCCGGCTACAGCGTCCCCGCCGGCTGGATGCTAAACGTCGGAGGAGTGCCGATCCCTCCTGTTCCTCAAGGTGTGGCGCGTCGGACGGCCATCACGAACCACTACTACCACGAGCTCATGCCGGAGCAGCGGAGGAATCCCAGTTGAAATCCCGACTACCGTCCTACTTGGGACGCCTTCTTCATTAATCGGAGTGAGAGTGCGCTCGCCAGGTACGAGGAGAACGGCCCGCCTCCTTCGAACTTCAACGAGGCCGGTCGTCAGCTGTGGTGGGGCGGCGGACGGACTCTTTAGAGCGTCATGAAATACATCAGGGCCGGGGATAACCCCCGCCTGCTACCCTCATGCCCAGTCCCGGGGTCGTGATCCTCCGACGGAGTGCAGAGCACCGTCCGACGATAGTGACGATGACGGCGGCGACTACGACGACTACAAGCCGGATGACTATAGCCCTAGGCAGGAGTATGACTAGCAGATCAGATCCACTCTTGCCATTATGTACTGCCTTGTTTATCTAGATCTCTATGCTCTCCGTTTAGGTTTAGATCCACTCTTGCCATTATGTACTGTCTTGTTTTATCTATCCAAATGTACCGGCCTCCTCTCTAATTAATGTTAGCTCTTGTGAGTCGGGCGGCCGTTGCAAAGGTGTCCACACGGCAGGACTTTCATATTGAAAATGTATTTGAAACCTTTACACAATTTTAAACACTTTTCATATTGAAAGTTTCTTCAAATTCAAAACAATTCGTAAACTAGGTTTTTAAAAATGTTTGAAATTTCAAAAATTGTTACTATGGTTTAAATAGTTGGAATAATTAATTTTTAAACAGAATATGTGTTTGAAATCTTTGTCCAATTTTAAACACATTTCATATTGAAACTTTCTCCTAATTCGAAATCATTTGAAATGTAATTAAAAAAACATTTTGAAAATGTATTTAAACGGGGCAGGGGGAAAAATGGCGGCAGGAAGCCAAGAAACTAAATTTTGGGGCTTTTGCCCCAGTTCGTGTTACCAACCGGGGCAAAAGGGGGGAGGTGAGCGGCAAGCGAGGGCCCCACCTCCCACCCTTTTGCCCCGGTTGGTAATACGAACCGGGAAAAAAGGCCTCCCACTATATAACCCCGGGCAGAGCAATCGCCCGGGGCAAACCCTCAGAAGACGCAGAAACGGCTAAGTCCCTGGCGCCGAAATCCTCTCCGACGCCGTCAGGCTGCCCAAATTCACCGCCACCGTAGAGAGCTCCACCGCGTCGCGCCGTTCGAAGCTCTCTGCCTAGCTCGCCACCGCGCCCTTCCCCGCGCCCCCGAGCCCGCGCCTAGCTCGCCGCCGAGATCCTCGTCGCCGTCTTGCTCGCCGTTCGACTCGCGTCCGCGCCCTCGAGTTACTGCTCGCCGTAGTGCTCGCCGGAGAGAGCTCCACCGCCGTAGTGCTCACCGCCATAGTGCTCGCCTCGCCGGATTAGATATAGAAATTTAGTTTAAAAACTTAGGAATTTTTAGTATACTTAGGAATTTTTAGATATACTTAGGAATTTTTAGTATACTTAGGAATTTTTAGATATACTTAGTATACTTAGGAATTTTTAGATATGACTTGTTCAAATAAAGATATGATATAGAATTTTTAGATAGTACTCCCTCCGTATCAAAATATAAGATGTTTTAGCATTTTGTAGATATAATGCATCTAGACATGTTTTAGTGTGTAGATTCATATGCAGCTTACACTAAAACTTGTCTAGATACATTATATCTACAAAATGCTAAAACATCTTATATTTCGATACAGAGGGAGTATTTTTTTTAGGGAAATTAGCTATATATCTAGAGGGAACCGAGGAGAACCGAGACGAACACTACGCGTCAGAGTACTACAGGCCTAGGCAGGAGTATAACTAGCAGATCAGATCCACTCTTTCCTAGTAAACTTGCGACTCAAATGGTGCATAACAACATTAATTCCATATTATCCATGTCATGTGTGAAAACGTTACAAATCTCTTCCTCCTCTTCTTCATTGGATGGCGTATGAATCCCACCAATCAAGAAGAATATAGAGAGATCTGCAATGTTTTCACACTTGATATGGATAATCTGGGATGCTACATCTGTTATGTCCCGTTCGAGTCGCAAATTTACTCGGCAAGACTCGATCTGATCTGCTAGTCATACTCCTTACTAAAGTGTACTGTTGTGATGATTGTTTACTGGAATATTATTTTTTCAAGAGAATTTATAACTTACTAAAGTATTTTATCTTCCATTTGTATTAGTTGAGCTATGAACGCCAAAGAGGGTGAAGAACAGGTGTTCGCGATCATAGAAGAAGGTACACTCCCCGGTGGACCCAATGACGGGGGAGGTGATCAAGTCGACGGCTCAGAGTACCTGAATGAATCAGGTCAGGGAATGGAGGAAGACGAGCAATTGCAAGGAACAGACCATGCGGAACCGGAGAAATCAAATGATGAACAAGCCTTAGTGAAGGCTGCATCGACATCGTCTAGCAAGAGGTCGAAACGAGGCCCGACCCAAGAGATGAGCTCGAAAGAGAAACTGGTTATCGACGAAGTATATCGAACCGGCCAACCTGCTTGGCCCGCCAAGACAGCAACAAAGTTTACAAACCAATGTGGAGTTATTGTTAGGGACATGATCCCTATAAGTATTGAAGAATGGAATGAGCCAGCAAAGTACGAAGACAATCCTGGACGAATGGCATTTTCTTTTGTCACAGACCGGTCCAAACAGCTCTTGTTCAAGAAGCTGATGAGCCATTTCAAGCTTCCACAATGTGATCATGATGATGAAGAGGATGACGAGACGACACAGCAGGAACTGTGAGACGCAGAGAAGCACTGGGATCTGAAGAAGATGGCCGAGGCTTTCAATGCTTACAAGAAAAGATTATGGAAAGAATATAAGAAGAAAAAAGAAGTCCCAAAATTCGAGGGGCCACTTGAGAAGCAGAAGGTACACTGGCCAGCATTTCTGGTATACAAGGAATCAGAAAAGGGGAAGCTGAGCTCAGCCAACAATGCGGCAAATGCCAAGAGGAAGGTATATCACCATAAGATGGGTTCAGGTGGCTACAGAGTTGCGGTGCCTAAGTTTGACGCACTCGAGGCAGAGCTGCGAGAGAAAGGGATCATTCCAGGTACTCAGAATTTTCCCCGGAGGTCAAGGAATTGGTTGCTTGGGCATGGGGCGACGTTTGACGAACAAGGGCACCTTATTATGACCGAAAAAATAAAGGTCCCCTTTGCGGCACTTGAGAAAGTGTTCAAGGAGGTTAGAGAGGGAGAGTTCAAGCCAGATCGAGAGAATGACGAGCTTAAAATGGCCCTCGGGAATGAAGAACATGGCGGCTGGAAACGAGGCAAAGGACGATATCCGTGATGCTTTGGCTTCAGTCTGGAAGATTGTCTCTTTCCATATAGAAGCCGAGCGAGAGGAAAGATAAAGAAGGATGCAAAGGTCGAAGAACAGGTTGGTGCCTTGGAAGCCATAGTGATGCAGCAGCAACTACGGCTTAATGAGCTTACTAGCCGTCCCTCCCAGACGCAAGACACTAGTACATTCGAGGAAACAACACCATCTCAACGCTGGAGAAGCGTGGCTTCAACGGAGGTACCGGCTTCCGCTGCAGTTCTGCTTGTTGATGTCCCTCCACAGACGGAGGCCGTGGATGCAATCAAGGAGAAGACAAGCTGTGCACTATACGTGTCGGTCTCAAACATATCCATCAAGGTGGCGGACGGCTACGCTTTACCTTGTGTAGAGGGAGCGACCTCGCATGGCCGTCCGGTTAGACCTGGCTATGCTCGTGTCGGCGTTGATGATGTTCAACCGGATTGGAGGATATTGCGGCTTGACATCCCCGGAGGTGACGGGGTAGAGACACTTGGAGAGGCCGTCAATTCCATCATTCAATGGAAAAAGATTGGCATAGTGTTTCCCCCACGCAGTCCACCGCCGCCTCCACCGCCACCTTCTCCTCGACGCAGTCCACCGCCAACAAAAGCAGCTACTTCTTCGAGACGCAGTTCACCGCCGCCACCACCACCACCTTCTCCGAGACGCAGTCCACCGCCGCCATCACCGCAACCTACTTCTCTGAGACACAGCCCAGCTCGATCATCGCCAGCACACGTCGACGCCATGGACGTCAGCAGCCCGAGTCCGGCTCGATCTCCGATGCCTGAGCCGACTCCACCGCCCACTAAGTCCACTAAGCGGAAGGCTGCCTCTAAGTCTTCCCCGAAGAAGAAACCTCCGCCGAAGAAGAAAAGCAAGAAGCTTCCAGAACTGTTGCCTTACCAAATGAATGACGAGGAGACCCACGACTGGGTGACTGTGGACACGAAACGTCAGATGGCTTCATGGGGAAAGAGAACCCCGGAGCTTCCAAAAGAACCAATAGATCCGGCTATGAAGAAGCACTTCAAGAATATGCTGGAGATGCCGTCCCAAGTTAAGATGAATCTTCCAACTGACTATGATCGCGGAGTAACGATGAGTTATTCCATAGCCAAGAAGGCGGGGAGAACAATTCCCTAGCTCCGAAAGCAGTAAAAAACAATCGGCCCCCCCCGCTCAAGGTGTCGGACACTGCAGAGGCTCAAGTTGATCTGGAAGGAGTTGAGAGGTTTGCCAGAGACTGTGGTATAACAGTTGAGCAACTCCTAGGCCAATCCGACGACTTCGAAAAGGATGAATTGGCATGGAAATATAAGTGTGGGAAGTCTCTCGTCAAACCTGATCAGGTTGGCTCTATGAATACATCGAAGCGCCAACCGCATACGTGGTATATCCAAAGCGCAGGAGATGGGCTAGACCAAGTCATCGTGAAAATTAGACAACATGATTACTTCCGCGATGACTCGATGTTTATTGATTTTGAAGATCTTTATTTCTTTTATAATCTAGACGCTCTCGACAAATCGATCATCAGCACCTATTGTTTGTAAGTATCTACCTCAGCTAGTTCGATCATTGCTTCTTATATATATTATATCCTCACTGCACGATATATATTATGCAGGATGAAGATTCTGGAATATAATGGAAATGGTGGCGTTGGGTTCGTTGACCCATATATCGTCAATGATATCGTTTTAAAGCAACACGCTAAAGATACAGAGGATAACCTAGTTATGTTTTTGAGGAATCAATTTCACTGTAGTGAAATACTATTTCCTTACAGACATAAGTGAGTGTTTATTGTCCTATGCATATTCCTTCACATTTCTATTTCGCTAAGTCGGTGTTAATTAAGTGTAATTGATGAGTTAATCGCCTGTGCAGATTTCACTGGATTCTTTTCGACATTCACATTGACAACAGAATAGTTGATCTCATGGACTCAATGGATAAAGAGAAAGAGGAGTACCATCCCATTATGTCAATGCTCACAAAGTAAGTTCAATCGTTGTCGCACTACACCGCCCCTTTTGTTCAATCATTATCGTACGATGACCCATATTTTTTTTTCCGGACAGGGCTTGGAACCGGTTTAGAAAGGAACAACCCAGTTTAGGGAGTTGAATATAAAATTTGACAAACTCATCGTAAGTAGTACTTGCTACATTCACGCATCTCTCTTTAATTCCTTGATCATTATTTGACTCAATTATATTTCTCGTAAAGTGCCCTCAGCAGCCACAGGGAACAAATTTATGTGGCTTCTATGTCATGGAGAACATACGGATAATCGTGAATGAGCGGTTAGGAAGAAAAGTAAATATAAGGCTCCACGATCTCCAGAGGAAGCTCCTACCGGAAGACTGCTTACAAGCACTTCAAGAGGAATTTGCGGGTTTTTTTGCTGAAGGAGGTCATATCTCAGAATGGAAGATTGCATTGTTAAGTATAAACAATGATCTGCATGTAATGATCTCAATGTGTATAACTCTATTCGGATGTAATGATCTAATTGAGATCAGTGTAATTATATTTTTATGATATCAATGATGATTACTATCGATGTGCAAAAAATATGTTATTAACAACCTCACAGGAAAAAAACAGCCCAAAAAGAAACATGCCAAAGCTCTGCCGCGGCAGAGAAACCCCCAAACACTCTGCCGCAGCAGGATACCTTTTTCCCCGGTTTGTGTTACCAACCGGGGTAAAAGGTAGGTGCGTGCACGCTACGTAGAGCT
The DNA here is from genome assembly GCA_028641055.1 of Alopecurus myosuroides. Taxonomy (NCBI): domain Eukaryota; kingdom Viridiplantae; phylum Streptophyta; class Magnoliopsida; order Poales; family Poaceae; genus Alopecurus; species Alopecurus myosuroides. Next base: position 16,148 of record JAPCYS010002724.1, read on the forward strand.
CACATGGGGCACGCCTTTTACTCCGGTTGGTAACCCAACCGGGGCATAAGGGGGGCCTTTAGCCCGGGTTTGAGGAACCCGGCTGGGCAGCCGGGGCATTAGGCCCTTACCAACCGGGGCTAATGCCCTGTTCTCCACTAGTGACGGGCCGCGACAGAAATTTGGGCACTTTTTGTGCCACGACAGAGAATTCATTTTGTTTTCTTTTATTTATTTATTTCTTCCTTTCAAAATAGTCTTCATATATTTCTACGCCACTACATATATACCATACACGTTCGTGAGTATAGAAGATATCTTGTCTTACGATTGAGCATACACATATTTACAATTCTGATAGTTACATGGAGATCACACAATTACCGGGACTAGAGACTGTCTATTCGATTATACGGGGATCATCAGTAGGACCTCCTATTTACACTAAATAGTCCGACGTTGTTTACCATACCTGTCATAAAAAACCCTCCAGCTCCTATGCAATTCCTATTAGGCGTTGCTCTGGTAGGAGCCTATCCCGCATGACCTAGAACTATATAAGAAAAAGGAGATCAATATGAATATTAATCATGCTAAAAAAAGTGACGGTAATAAAATAAAGTTGTAATGTAATGCTCACGTCGACTCTATAATATTTGTGCTTAGAGGTAAACGTGCGAATAAACTCGCAAACGTAGTATCCACATAGATGTGTCCCCGGTGGCTGTTGTGCACACTTTACGAGAATAGAATTCAATAAAAATAATAGTATAGAATCATAATTGTATTGAAAAACTAGAAGTAAAGAGATGCGTGGACCTATCTCGTAATACTTCCGAGGCCCTCATAAACGTCAGCTCCTTATGAGAGATACCCTCGTTCACACTCGTGAACTGCTTCCAAACACTGTTCGGTAAGGAATTGAATGAATGAGTTATTCATTATTTGATATCTCAGGAAATCATCGGAAGAGACCTATATAGCGCGAAAATGATTGAAATTACCTCTGGAGCATGTCCTGCATGTTGCGGAACTCTTCCATGTTTCTCGTTAATGGGTCGAAGACTTCAACTCTTCTCTTATAAATTTCAATGTCCCGCAGAATCCGCTGGAAGTTGCACACGTTTATATATACGCCAGTAACTCATGAATTACACTTAACATCGAGTGAGAAAATGTAAATGGACACAACAGAGTAAGACCCTCACCTTAAGTTGTAAGGAAACAATATGTGATCACAAAAATGTTGCTCCGTTATAAACCTTAGAATGTTTCCTGCCGTCTCATCGGGATAGCTCGTTAGCGTCTTTATATGTACTTTATCAGGGTGAATGAAACCAACATTAAAGATCTTCCTACTTTCGGGACCAAGATCTTCATTCTGCATAATAGAGTATAAAAGGATATAATCAGGATAATTACATGCAATGAACTGAAAAACTGAAATAAATGAAACTTATATGTAGACAATGAATTCAACAACTTACAGACAATAGCAACTCATGAGAGATTTGTCGAGGGCTTCGAAATTGTACATCTGGAAGAGTTCTTCAAATTCGACATGGATCTCGTTGGGTCGGAAGTAGTACTCCCGTGGGACTTTCGCCAAGATTATTCTTTTGATGGTCTCATGTGCCATTCATGAAAATTACGCATATGTGTTGGCGGTTGCTACAACTTATATTTTCTGACCAAAGGCTCCCATGTGACATTTGTAGGCTTAGGGGCTACATCAGCCTTGGGTAACTTGTCGTCTTGGGAACCCTAGCAAGTCAGCAACACTCACACCCATATCGGCCGCCCACTTCGCAGCTTCTTTCATATTTATTGGCTGCCCTAGCAGCGGGTGGATATTTTTGGATAATACCTTGAGGAGTGGGATCGATTGTTTGGCTTGTTGTCGGAGCTGGGGAACGTCTAATATTTTCCCGCCTGCACTTTTACTTTATTTGCTCCCGCTTGCACTTTCATTTGGTTTTCTCTTCCTCACTTCCTTCTGAAGAGTGCATAGATAGTCATCTGGCTTATGGTGCAAATCATATTGAGATTTTTTGTTCATAAAATCAACTCCATAGTTTTTATTCTTGTCGGTGTATGTCGGGCGAGGCTCGAGTTTCTTCTTTTGCAACTGCGCATCTTTATGGGACTCTGCGATCGTAGCGTTTTGTTTATCAGTAAGATCATAAGGTCTGATGGGAATATTGAGATGAGGTACCTTTTGGATGGGAGACTTGGGATCCGTCGATTAGAACTCATCGAGGCAGCGTTTTTGGAACGGTTCCGCTTAGTTTCCTTAGAGGGCGGAGTCGGCGGCGGCGGCGAAGACGGCCGACCCACGTCCGGCGGTGGACATCGAGATGGACTCGCGCTGTGGTGGCAGAAGTCATGGGGTGGGATTCTTGGAGGTGATGAAGGTGTAAGTGACCTGCGACGACTCGGGGGCGGTGTTGTCCTTGGCGCCGAGCCTGAAAGCTTGATGTAGTTCTTGTCCCATAGAATGATGCCACCCACTACTTCTCCGAGTGTCCTCTCATCTTCAGGACCTGGAATGTCAAGCTCTATATCATGAAACACCGTTACGATTTCATCCACCCCAACTTTACCATACCCAGCTGGAATCTCAAGGTCATGCCAGCGTGCGTAAGGTGTACAAGGTAAGGCATATCCGACCGCCACCTTCATGGATATGTTCTTCAGTTTCCGATGGAGCTCACAAGATATTGAATCGTTGATTCTATATACAGAGTAGTCGGTAACTCCCTCTATCCTCCATGCATCGTCAGCCGGGACCTCCGAGTCAGCCATGTTGCTTTTTCGCTGAGATGGGTCGGTGATATCAAGTGCAGGATCTTGCAGGCGCACTGCTCCTCTAAGTTCGTCAATATGTTCTTGCTGGTGGTTAATTCTGTTAACCAACTAGTTGTACTTGTCTCCCACCTCCTCCTGTTGTCGCTGCTTTGCTCTCGCTCGGCTTCCGTAAGTTTCTATGTCTTTGGCAAACGCAAGCCACCACGGTACCTTGCCAAGTCCTCGTGGTGGTCCTTCGTGTTCGTCATTACCGAGGACCAGTGTCAGCAAGTATTTCTCTATGTCGGGACAAAACTTTAACTTCCCTCTTGAATTTCTTTCACAACTTTAATCCAATTTTTCCTGGGTACCCTAATCCCGTCACCGCAAACAAGGTCCCCTGATGTTTCCTCGTATGAACCACCATGCACAAGGAACAAATTTCTTGCCCTCAATTCGGATTCTTCGCGCATCCATTTTGGGGTGACACCTTTATCAAGCAGCCCTTGCTCTTTTTTGGCATGGAAGTCTTGTAGCCCCCTGGCCCCAAGTTATGGTGATATTTCTTCTTCTCAGCATTTTCTTGTTCTTTTTGGACATTTCCTTGGCATCTTCTGATTCCTTATACTCCTTAAATGTGTTCAAGTTATTCGCCTGCTTTGCTTGATAGCCTTCGAATAATGGAGCAGTATTTTTCTAATGATAGTTGATACGTCATAAACGTATCCCTAATTTCTGATGCTCCATGTTGTTTTCATGTTTTTTCCCACATGTTTTTCTTACACTTTATGTCATTTTTATCGATTTTCCGGACTAACCTATTAAGAAGATGCCATAGAGCCAGTTCCCTGTTTTCTGCTGTTTTTAGTTTTAGAAAAGTTGTTCTGGAAATATTCTCGAAATTACAAAATTAGAAAGCCAGAAGTCTTTGAAGTCCCGAAAGCTTCCAGATGTCCTGAAGAGCCCCGGAGGAGGGCCACGGAGTGGCCACTCCATGTGGTGGTGCGGGTCCCCCTGGCCGCGCCACCTAGGGGTGTGGGCCCCCTGGCCACCCCCGGCATCTCCCTTTCGCATATTTATACTCCCCCAAAGGAAAACCCTAAAAGGATCGAACTTTTCCATAAAATACATCCGTAGCTCCACCGCCGCCACCAACAAGTTTTGGGGGACAGATCTCTGCTCTGGCACCCTGCCGGGACGGGGAAGTGTCCCCGGAACCATCTCCATCGACTCCACCGCCATCTCCATCGCCGTTGCTGTCTCCTATGGTGATGAGGGAGTAGTTCTCCCCCGAGGCTGAAGGCTCTACCGTTAGCTATGTGGTTCATCTCTCTCTCCCATGGTGTGATCAATATGTGATCATGAGCTTTGAATCTATTTGAATTCGTAGATGTTACTCTTCAACTTTTGCTACTCAAGTGCTTTATTAATATGAACTATGGAATCACCTTGTATCGCGATGTGAAGGTGACAGTGTGCACATCGTGTGTGTCTCCTCTATGAATTGTGGTGTTTGTCTAGTACCTTCTAGGGCGCTCATAGTGACAGCGTGGGGTTAACTAGACATGGGAATGCTTACTTTAAGGAATGCTTTTTGCAGCCCTACGCAATGATTAGTGTTCGTTATCGAACCGTAGAGAGTTAAGAGTAGCATAGTGAGAGAAGTTATCTAGTTATTCATTTATGTGATCATTGTTGAGAGTGTCCTCTAGTGAAAGTAGGAGCCCTAGGCCTTATTTCCAAGCATTGAAACACCATTTTCCGCCTGTTCTGCTACATGTTTTCCTGCTGCCATTTTTATTTAAGATTGCTATTATCACTTATTATCATCCATATTACTTGCTTTTAACTCTCTCTTTGCCGAACTAGTGCACCTATACAACTGACAATTGTATTAGGTGTGTTGGGGACACAAGATACTTCTTATATCTTGATTGCAGGGTTGCTTGAGAGGGATATCTTTGACCTCTACCTCCCTGAGTTTGATATACCTTGGGTGATCCACTTAACGGAAACTTGGTGCTGTTCTACAAACCTCTGCACTTGGAGGCCCAACACTGTCTACAAGAATAGAAGCGTGCGTAGACATTAAGCTCTTTTCTGACGCCGTTGCCGAGGAGGTAAGGTAAAAGGTACTCACATCCTCGGGTGTGAGTGCTCGAAGTTATTTCCTTTAGATCCTGCAATTAAATCTTTTTGTTTCTTGTTTTCACTAGTTAGGATTAATGGAAAACAACAAAAATATGAGAGAGATTTATAATCTTTATCTTGAATTAGGACATGAAGTGTTTGAAGAGAAAATTAAAAAACCTATGGAACTTTATTTGCATGCTAATAGCAATGTTATTAGTATGAATGATTTTAACACTATTATTTCTAATGCTATGGAAAATTCTATTCTTGGGGAAGCTATTTTATATGAAAATGGTCTTTTTAGTTCCCCAAGCACGGAGGAGAAAATTGCTTTGATGATGAGCCTATGCCTGTTACATATAGTAGTGATCATGATTGGGAAGAGCACACTACTTTTGATATTTAAAATGATGATATAGAAAGCTCTAAACTTGTGGATGATGTGTTTGAAAATTCTTTTGCTACTGATGATTATATGCTTGATACATCTTTTCCTAGTAAAAATGATGATATTTTTACAAATGAACACATTTTGGAGGATAACTATTCTATTGCTTATGATGATATTATTCTTCCTATATATGATGATTACAATGATGCATACGATATTTTGAGTCCACCTACTATTGAGGAGAAAATTAATTATGATTGCAAAATGACTCCTATGTTTGATGATTATGGTGATGAGAATAATAATGATTGCAAACTTTCTCCCACTACTATTAATAAGAATGACTATGCTTATGTGGAGAGTATTAATTCTTTTATGCATGTGGCTCATGATAAGAATGTTTCTTGTGATAGTTACATTGTTAATTTCATTCATGATGCTACTTAAAGTTGTTATGAGAGGGTAAAACATAGTCCTATGCATCTAAACAATATCAAGTTTCCCCTCTTTATGTTGAAATTTCTGAAGTTGCACTTGTTTTGCTTTCCTATGCTTGTTGCTTTGTGTTTTCATGACTTCTTTTTCTACAAGATTATTTTTAATAGGAAGTGGGTTAGACTTAAAATTATTTTACATTTTCTTCTTGATGCTCTCTTTTGCTTCAATTCATATTCCTCATGTGAGCATCTTCTCAAATTATCATGCCTAGCTAAAAGGCTTTAAAGAAAAGCACTTCTTGGGAGATAACCCATGTTTTTATTTTTTGGATTGTTTTTCTATGTTTTCTTTGAGTAAAGGGGTTGTATACTTCTGTAGCAACTCCTTTTCATATATTTTTTTCATGTTTTAGTAGTGCCAAGTAAAGTTTCATACGAAAGTTTGATTTGGTTTTCGGATTTCTGCGCAGAAAACAGATTTCTGCTGTCCACCGTAAAACATCGTATAAAATCCTGGAAGATCAGGATGATCTGAATTTTTTTGTTATTATTTATCAGCTAATTCATCAACTTTTTTTAGTTGACTACTTTTTTATTTGAGTAACAGAAGATTTTCGAAAAAATCATCTTGACCTGCTGTCCTGTTTCGGCAGATTTCTGCCAATAATTGCATTTGCCTATTAATCTATTTCTTTTGGCGTTCTTTTGAGAAAAAGAGTTTTAAAATAAATTGTGAAAGTAGCTAATGTGTTTATGAGTGTTAGGCTTGTGTTGAAACTTAACCATGTGAATTTATTATTTCGATTGCACTAACGTTGCTAATGAAGATTGTGAGAAGTCTGGTGTGAAGGAAGTTTTGAGAACTGAGTGCTAGCTCAATGGCTAGAGGGTGCGAGTGCGCGCCAAGACACCCAGGTTCGTTTCCCAGCTTTGGATGCGTGTGCTCAAATAAACCGGGAGTCTCATCTACCTAACAACGTAAAGCCAAGGGAGGGATCATTCCCCCGTTGGCCATGTTTTTTTTTTGGTGTGAAGGAAGTTTTCAAGGGTCAAGAGAAGAGGATGATATGACGTGATCAAGAAGAGTGAAAATCCTAAGCTTGGGTATGCCCCGGAGGTACATCCCAGCAAATTCCAATAAGACTCAAGCGTCTAAGCTTGGGGATGCCCAAGGCATCCCCTTCTTCTTCGACAAACTATCAGGTTTCTAGTGAAACTATATTTTTATTCGATCACGTCTTATGTGCTTTACTTGGAGCGTCAGTTATTTTTGCTTTCAGTTTGTTTCGTTTTCTTTGCTGTAATAAATAGTTGGATCTTATCATACTTGTGTGGGAGAGAGACACGCTCAGTTTTCATTGCTTAGAAGACTTAGTTTTCATTCTTATTGTTTTGTGAGTGTTCACATTTTGCTAGTACTGCGTTTAGCCTTTGTTTTCATGCATATCTTATTCATAGCTGCTAGTTTTAGTAGTGTTATATTAGTACTCTCATGTTTGCTTGCTGTAGCATGTAGAGAATTTTTGTTAAAACATGTCTTGTATGGTGCTTGTATGGGAAAAGAAACTGCTGTGAGGAAGAATTTTAACGGTGCAAGTAGAAGCTTGTATAGACTGTGGCTAGAACTTTTTCATGCCATGCTAAATGTTATTTTAGTTTTAAATCCTTGTGGTATTGAGTAGCATGAATAGCCTCAGATAGCTGAGAGTGTTTAATATGCCATTGAAAGATTCACGAGTTGTTCTTGTCATAGTAAAGCATAAATTTATGGTATTCTCTTTCGAATGTTTTATTTGGTTGACTTGGCGCATGCTCACACATGTTATGACTATGAAACATTCACGAATAGCCTCCATGACCATTTAGTTTTTAAACTTGTTACCTCTTATGCTTTAATTAATGATGCTTATGTCGCTATGCATGATTATGGCTCTTATGCTCTCTTGATTTGTCACTCTCATTCTTTTGCTAGCCTCCACCTGTAGTGAGTTGGAATTATACCGTGCATCCAAACTCCTTAAACAAAATTATATGTACACCATACCTATCTACATGTGGTATTTCACTGCCACTCCAAGTAAATTGCTCATGTGTTACCTTTAAAACTTTCAAAATTACTCCCGTTTTGTGTTCTTGTTTTTGCTTGAGGACGGCAATAGAGAATTATCATGTTGATTGGATTTACACCCTGGACTAGTGCTTCATCCGCTTATCCAAATGATAGAAGAGCTGGCAGTGGGGTGCCCAGCCCCAAATTAATACAAACAAATTCTCTTCACTATTTTTGCACTGAATTTATCAGTCAAAGCATAATTGTGTAACAAAAGAGAAATAGGGATGCCCTTCTACACCAGTTGCGTCCTTCACAATGGGAGCCGCTCTTGTGACGAGTTGGCTTGTGACGTACTGTATTGTATGTTTTACCATTCGTTGACATTAACATACACCTCTCCTAAAAATATAGACAATCCTCCACGGTATGTGATTGTTGGCAGGAACCCGAGGATTAGGTTAGCCATGGTTTGTGAAGATGGATGGGAGGAGTGTCAAACTTTTAATACCTCTGTTTAATAAAAAAAAGCTCTAGCACATGAGTGATCCATGCTTCCTCCGCGAAGGGTCTTTTCTTTTATGTTGAGTCTTCATCTTTCTAAGTTTATGCACAGTTGAGAGAGCATTTTTGCCATTCAGAGTTTCTATGTGCATTTGTCCCATAAACATCAATAATTGCTTCATAATGTGATAATTTTTGTTCTTAAATTATTTTCTCTAGTCTTCTCATGAACTTTGAAGGTGTCCTGGCATTTATGTTTTGTCCCACTCTTAAGGACTTGCGAATACCACTTTGCCATGCTTTCTCTATACCTGAAACAAACGTTTATCTTCCTTTGCGTTATTATCCATGATCCTTTATTTGAGATCTTCATGACGCAAAGTGATTGCTTGCTTTATTAAAGTTTATTTATCATGTTTGTGTTTGAAGCTCTATGATCTCAGCGTACATATGCTTTTACATTATAAATCAAGTTTATTGTAAGTGCATGTCACCACAGAATTTATTGTGTTTTATCGTATACCTACTCGAGGACGAGTAGGAAACTACTTGGGGATGTTTATCAAGATACGTCATAAACGTATCCCTAATTTTTTATGTTCCATGTTGTTTCCCACATGTTTTCCTTACACTTTATGTCATTTTTATCGATTTTACGGACTAAACCTATATAACAAGATGCCACAGAGCCAGTTCCCTGTTTTCTGTTGTTTTTAGTTTCAGAAAAGTTGTTCTGCAAATATTCTCGAAATTGGAAAATTCGAAAGACAGAAGTCTTAGAAGTCCCGGAAGCTTCCAGATGTCCTGAAAGCCCCGGAGGGGGCCACAGGGTGGCACACCATGGGGTGGGCGGGTCCCCTGGCGTCACCTAGGGGTGTGGGCTCCTGGCACCCCCCGTCATCGCCCTTTTGCCTATTTATACTCCTCCGAGGGAAAAACCCTAAAAGGATCGACCTTTTCCACAAAATACATCCTTAGCTCCGCCGCCGCCACCGACAAGTTCGGGGGGACAGATCTCTGTTCTGGCACCCTTCAGGACGGGGAAGTGCCCCCGGAATCATCATCGAATCCACCGCCATCTCCATCGCCGTTGCTATATCCTGATGATGAGGGAGTAGTTCTCCCCCGAGGCTGAAGGCTCTACAGGTAGCTATATGGTTCATCTCTCTCTCCATGGTGTGTGTGATCAATATGTGATCATGAGCTTTTGTAATCTATTTGAATTGTAAGATGTTCATCTTTTGCTACTCAAGTGCATTATTAAAATATCGATTCACCTTGTACCGCGGTGTGAACGTGATAGTGTGCACATCGTGTGTGTCTGCTATGAATTGTGGTTGTTTGTCTAGTACCTTCTGGGGTGCTCATAGTGACAGCGTGGGCATTAAACTAGACATGGGAATGCTTTATTTAAGGAACCGTAGAGGGTTAAGAGTAGCATAGTGAGAGAAGTTAGTTATTCACTTATGTGATTATTGTTGAGTGTTCTCTAGTGAAATTTAGGAGCCCCAGGCCTTATTTCCAAGCATTGAAACACCATTTTTACTGTTCTGCTACATGTTTGCTTGCCAATTTTTATTTCAGATCGCTATTATCACTTATTATCATATACTTCCATTTTACTCTCTCTTCGCCGACTAGTGCACACCTATACAACTGAAATTGTATTAGGTGTGTTGGGGACACAAGAGACTTCTTGTATCTTGATTACAGGGTTGCTTGAGAGGGATATCTTTGACCTCTACCTCCCTGAGTTTGATATATCTTGACCTCTACATATTGGAAATTTTGAGAATTAAAACTAAGCCAAAAAAATACTCAAAAAGATAAAAAATAAATTCAATTTTATTTGGTTCAAAATTATTTGGGATACAGAATATGAAAGTACACATCTTAAAGTTTCCAATATATTTTATTTGCAATTTTTTGATTTGTAAAAATTTGAATTATGTCAAATGTCATGCAAATGCTTATTTGATTTTACAAAAAATTGAAAATTACAATTTGAACAGTTCTAATAGTTTCTACATGTTGGGCTTTTCAAAAAGTCTAATTTTGCTAAATTTGGTTTTCTGGATAAAAGTTATGAAGGTTCTAATATTAGGGGCTTTCCACAAAATGACAATTTAATTCTATTAGGGAAAAACAAGAAAAACAACTGGGCACATGTGGTCATGCTGTGACTGGACTGACTGGGCTCACGCAGCACTGTGGCGATGTCACGCTGACGTCAGCTGGGAGTAGGGTTCTTACCTCGCCGCATTTGGGCGGAATTGGAGGCTGGGGGCGGCACAACGCGAAGAAGAGGACGACGACGTGCTGCAGCTCTGGTGGCTCAAGGGTCACGACGACGTGCGACACGGAGAAGAGTAGAGACAACGAGGTGCGGAAGCGGCGGCGCGGCGCGAAGAAGAAAGCGACGACACGGCACGACGCGGAGAGGAGCGATGACGAGGAGCGCACGCATCTGGCAACTGTCGGCGTCGCTATTGCTAGCTTGGCCTCTAAAGGGAATATGCCCGAGAAGCAATAATAAAATGTTTATTATCTTATTCCTTGTTATGATAAATGTTTATTCTCATGCTATAATTGTATTAACCGGAAGCGTTGATACATGTGTTTAATAAAACAACAATGGTTCCTAGTAAAGTCTCTCTTTTAACAAGCTCGTTGATTAATAGATGATCAAGGTTTCCTGATCATGAATATTGGATGCTGTTAATAACGAGGTCATGTCATTAGAATAATGATGTGATGAACACATACCCAATATGAAGATAACAATACGATCAAATCATTTAGTTTATATTGTTATATCTTACGTACGAACCAACTTATTCCTTAGACCATGAGATCATGTCAATCACTGATACCGGAAGGGTGCTTTAATGTCATCAAACGTCACATCGGAACAGGGTGACTATAAAGGTGACGTTAGGTATTCAGAAAGTATTAGTTGAGGTCTCATGGATCAAGAGTGGGATTTGTCCATCCAAAATGACGGAGAGATATACTGGGCCCTCTCGGTGATATCAATTGACACCGCTTGCAAGCACGTGATATGATCACAAGGATGACATATCAAGGAAATGAGAAAAGAGTACTTGTCGGTAACGAGATCAAACAAGGTATGGGTTGATACCGATGATCGGATCTCGGACAAGTGAAATATCGCGAGACAAAGGAATAGTCCACGTTGATGGTCACACGATCACGAGAGTTATCATTGAATACATAAGAGTCATCACGGATCTCCAGATCCCGCTTTTGATTATTGGTCGGATAGGAGTCTCGATCATGTCTATGTTATTCGCGAACCTTAAGGTGACACACTTAAGGTTTGATGACGCATTTGAGAGGATACGGCATATCGGAGAAAAGTTTGGACAAGACCGGAATTGTTTCGGGAATATTGAAATACTCACCGGAATTGTTTCGGGGAATATTGAAATAGTTCAAGGTGGTATATGTTAATGTTTGATTAACACATAGCTCAAGGGGTAAGTGTTAGTGTTTTTTAATAGGATTAACAAATATTAAAATAAATAAATAAAATTGTTTTATTTATTTATTAAAGAAAACCCTTGGAATTCTGAGTGGGAATTGATGAGAGAATGAGTGGGTTGAGTGGAGACTCCACCCACATGATGAGGGGAGAGGTGGAGGAACCAAAATTTCGTTGCTCCCTCCCCTCCTATAAATAGAGGGCATGCGATCCCTCTCCCTCACACACTTGGTGTCATCTCCATCTCCATCCTCCCACTGATCCACCTCATGTTCATGCGTTTGGCGAAGCCCTGAACGAAGTTTTCTCCACCACACCACGACGTCTTTCTGCTGGTTTCAGAGGGATCCTCTACTTCCTCTGCCCCGCTGGATCGAGGGAACGGATGTCGTCATCAACCGTACGTGTGACCGATCACGGAGGCACCACCGGATTGCGGTGCACATCTTCTCCCTCTCGGGGTCGGTGTGAGTAGGACTACGCCAACAACGAGATTTGATCTCATAACGCTTTGTGTCTTCGAGGGTATGTTCTCCTTAAGACTCTCTCTGTGCCCGTTGCTTTCAGCTCGTAGATTAGATCTTGGACTTTCGGGTGTCTCTCGCGTAGGAATTTTTTTTTGTTTTCTATGCAACGACCCCTTCAGTGGTATCAGAGCCGGATCTATGCGTATATGTTTTGTACGGGTAGAACACATAGGTGTATGTGGGCATGGATGATCATGTTATTGCCTCCTTGAGTATTTTATGATCTTATTGGCATAGTCGGATGAAGCTGCCCTAGACTAAATTTACGTGTACTATGTACGCGAGAATTTTCTCACTTGTGGCTGAGCGGGTGTCCGTTTCTCCAACTATAGTTAAGATCTAATCTACGAAGGGTTGTTAAGAATGTTTTTATCAAAGTTGTGGTTGATGTTCGTAGGTATGAATGGTTCTATCCTCGAAAGCGCTAAGCCACGTAAAATATGCAAAAATAAATTAGAGGCGTCTAACTAGTTTTTGCTGGGCATGTGATGTGATATGGGCAATATTACAAATTTGATTATGAGATGATCTTTTTTGTAAATTATTGATATACTAGAAGGTATCCATATGGTTGTCTTATTATTGATGGACAATCAAGATTGGGGTGCCATGGAACTTGGTACCACACTGGTGGAATGATGAAGATCATACCATGATGCACATGATGGAGATCAAGTGCAAGAAGGACCATATCATATCACGCTATCCTTACATGTGATGTTAATCCTTTTTATGCATCTTATTTTTCTTAGATAGCGAAAGTAGCATTATAAGATGATCCCTCTCACTTAATATCAAGATAATAATGTGTTCTTCCCTAAGTATGCACCGTTAGGAAAGTTCGTCGTTTCGAGACACCACGTGATGATCGGGTGTGATAGACTCAACGTTCGCATACAACGGGTGTTTTCAATCCTAGCATGTACATACATGGCCTTGAAACACACGCAATACTACGGTTCTACTTGGCGAGCCTAACATGTACAGACATGGCCTCGGAACACATAACCGAAAGGTAAAGCGTGAGTCATATGGATGATATGATGAACATGTCGATGTTCGCCTTTGAAGCTACATCATCTCACGTGATGATCGGTTTTGGTGTAGTGAATTTGGTTCGTGGAATCACTAAAGACGACTAAGAGGGATGTTGTTTTTGAGTGGGAGTTCATGGCATAATTTGGTATTAACTTGAACTTATTCATCATGAACAACCAATCAAAGTGAATTTGCACATATTGTAGTATTCATTGGCATCCACAAAACTATCTTACACTTAGATTGTTAATTGAGATATAACTGTTATGATATGGTAAATACCATTTAAGATTGGTACCGTATTAGTGAAATTTAAAATTGAGTCCTATTGTAGATTTTCGGTATTTCCTACCTAGCTCCATATGATTAATGATTTTTTATCTAGAGAGCAAATAATTCCTACTTAGAATCCAGAGTCATGGTTGCTTACGTATTACTTTATCTTCAAAAGAATGTTTTGTTGATCAAGGTGATTTAGGAACTGAAAAAGAGATTTTTCAGAAACAATCAAGTGAAAGATATATTCATATCTAGAAACTTATTTGTAGCAACATGACTGAGTATAATTTAGCGTGACAGTGTATGCTTATATTATTTGAATATATGCAATGATTGAAGACGCTAGGCGTTCGAATATTCCAAGAAATTGGGGGCTAAACATTATCCGCTAAATTCCTTCCTTCGAGCTATAGTAGCTTAATCATAAAATTGTTATGATGGGATGGATGAAAAGGTATAGGTAAAAATCGTCTACCTTGCTTGGAGATTGCTCAGAGTGGAATCTGGAAGAATGTTATTAATATGGTGATATTAGTAGAACAATCAAACTCAAAGTATGACTCAATGGGTGATAGTATATGAATAACACGCCAAGGAAAATGTGCTAGTACGACTAGCATTGTTTGGTGTCAAATGATTCTTCTGTAAAGGAAACGGAATATTGAAAATAGAATTGCAAAAAGATATATGGCAAAAAAGAAGATAACTGGAAAAGTCCAGCTTAGGAGTATATGCTTGATATACAAGATATAGATGTATTAGTAGTTAACAAAGTATTTTTGGGTATTTTGATACCACATTGGTTGGTATGAGTTGTCATACAAAGCAACACAATGGATGAAATAAAAGGGCCTAAAAGGAAATAGTAATAGAAGTGGAATCAATTATGACAAGAACATAAATAAATCGTTATTGTGTTGAAACTTAACCATGTGAATTTATGATTTCGATTGCACTAACGTTGCTAATGAAGATTGTGAGAAGTCTGGTGTGAAGGAAGTTTTGAGAACTGAGTGCTAGCTCAGTGGCTAGAGGGTGCGAGTGCGCGCCAAGACACCCAGGTTCGTTTCCCAGCTTTGGATGCGTGTGCTCAAATAAACCGGGAGTCTCATCTACCTAACAACGTAAAGCCAAGGGAGGGATCATTCCCCCGTTGGCCATGTTTTTTTTTTGGTGTGAAGGAAGTTTTCAAGGGTCAAGAGAAGAGGATGATATGACGTGATCAAGAAGAGTGAAAATCCTAAGCTTGGGTATGCCCCGGAGGTACATCCCAGCAAATTCCAATAAGACTCAAGCGTCTAAGCTTGGGGATGCCCAAGGCATCCCCTTCTTCTTCGACAAACTATCAGGTCACTTCTAGTGAAACTATATTTTTATTCGATCACGTCTTATGTGCTTTACTTGGAGCGTCAGTTATTTTTGCTTTCAGTTTGTTTCGTTTTCTTTGCTGTAATAAATAGTTGGATCTTATCATACTTGTGTGGGAGAGAGACACGCTCAGTTTTCATTGCTTAGAAGACTCTAGTTTTCATTCTTATTGTTCTGTGAGTGTTCACATTTTGCTAGTACTGCGTTTAGCCTTTGTTTTCATGCATATCTTATTCATAGCTGCTAGTTTTAGTAGTGTTATATTAGTACTCTCATGTTTGCTTGCTGTAGCATGTAGAGAATTTTTGTTAAAACATGTCTTGTATGGTGCTTGTTGGGAAAAGAAACTGCTCCGTGAGGAAGAATTTTAACGGTGCAAGTAGAAGCTTGTATAGACTGTGGCTAGAACTTTTTCATGCCATGCTAAATGTTATTTTAGTTTTAAATCCTTGTGGTTATTGAGTAGCATGAATAGCCTCAGATAGCTGAGAGTGTTTAATATGCCATTGAAAGATTCACGAGTTGTTCTTGTCATAGTAAAGCATAAATTTATGGTATTCTCTTTCGAATGTTTTATTTGGTTGACTTGGCGCATGCTCACACCATGTTTATGACTATGAAACATTCACGAATAGCCTCCATGACCATTTAGTTTTTAAACTTGTGAGACCTCTTATGCTTTAATTAATGATGCTTATGTCGCTATGCATGATTATGGCTCTTATGCTCTCTTGATTTGTCACTCTCATTCTTTTGCTAGCCTCCACCTGTAGTGAGTATGGAATTATACTCGTGCATCCAAACTCCTTAAACCAAAATTTTCCCACTGTGTACACCATACCTATCTACATGTGGTATTTCACTGCCACTCCAAGTAAATTGCTCATGTGTTACCTTTAAAACTTTCAAAATTACTCCCGTTTTGTGTTCTTGTTTTTGCTCATGAGGACGGCAATAGAGAATCTTTATCTCACTTGTTGATTGGATTTCACACCCTGGACTAGTGGCTTCATCCGCTTATCCAAATGATAGAAGAGCTGGCAGTGGGGTGCCCAGCCCCAAATTAATACAAACAAATTCTCTTCACTATTTTTGCCACTGATTTATCAGTCAAAGCATAATTGTGTAAACAAAAGAGAAATAGGGATGCCCTTCTACACCAGTTGCGTCCTTCACAATGGGAGCCGCTCTTGTGAATCGAGTTGGCTTGTGACGTACTGTATTGTATGTTTACCATTCGTTGACATTAACATACACCTCTCCTAAAATATAGACAATCCTCCACGGTATGTGATTGTTGGCAGGAACCCGAGGATTATGTTAGCCATGGTTTGTGAAAGATGGATGGGAGGAGTGTCAAACTTTTAATACCTCTGTTTAATAAAATAAAAGCTCTAGCACATGAGTGATCCATGCTTCCCTCCGCGAAGGGCCTTTCTTTTACTTTTATGTTGAGTCTTCATCTTCTAAGTTTATGCACAGTTGAGAGAGCATTTTTGCCATTCAGAGTTCTATGTGCATTTGTCCCATAAACATCAATAATTGCTTCATAATGTGATATTATTTGTTCTTAAATTATTTGCTCTAGTTTTCCTCATGAACTTTGAAGGTGTCCTGGCATTTATGTTTTGTCCCACTCTTAAGGACTTGCGAAATACCACTTTGCCATGCTTTCTCTATACCTGAAACAAACGTTTATCTTCCTTTGCGTTATTATCCATGATCCTTTATTTGAGATACTCTTCATGACGCAAAGTGATTGCTATGCTTTATTATTAAAGTTCTATTTATCATGTTTGTGTTTGAAGCTCTATGATCTCAGCGTACATATGCTTTTACATTATAATGATCAAGTTTATTGTAAGTAGCATGTCACCACAGAATTTATTGTGTTTTATCGTATACCTACTCGAGGACGAGTAGGAACTAAGCTTGGGGATGTTTATCAAGATACGTCATAAACGTATCCCTAATTTTTTATGTTCCATGTTGTTTCCCACATGTTTTCCTTACACTTTATGTCATTTTTATCGATTTTACGGACTAACCTATTAACAAGATGCCACAGAGCCAGTTCCCTGTTTTCTGTTGTTTTTAGTTTCAGAAAAGTTGTTCTGCAAATATTCTCGAAATTGGAAAATTCGAAAGACAGAAGTCTTAGAAGTCCCGGAAGCTTCCAGATGTCCTGAAGAGACCCGGAGGGGGGCCACAGGGTGGCCACACCATGGGGTGGCGCGGGTCCCCCTAGCCGCGTCACCTAGGGGTGTGGGCTCCCTGGCCACCCCCCGTCATCGCCCTTTTGCCTATTTATACTCCTCCGAGGGAAAACCCTAAAAGGATCGACCTTTTCCACAAAATACATCCGTAGCTCCGCCGCCGCCACCGACAAGTTTCGGGGGACAGATCTCTGTTCTGGCACCCTTCCAGGACGGGGAAGTGCCCCCGGAACCATCTCCATCGAATCCACCGCCATCTCCATCGCCGTTGCTATATCCTATGATGATGAGGGAGTAGTTCTCCCCCGAGGCTGAAGGCTCTACAGGTAGCTATAAGGTTCATCTCTCTCTCCCATGGTGTGATCAATATGTGATCATGAGCTTTGTAATCTATTTGAATTCGTAGATGTTACTCTTCATCTTTTGCTACTCAAGTGCTTTATTAATATGAACTATCGATTCACCTTGTACCGCGGTGTGAACGTGATAGTGTGCACATCGTGTGTGTCTCCTCTATGAATTGTGGTGTTTGTCTAGTACCTTCTGGGGTGCTCATAGTGACAGCGTGGGCATTAACTAGACATGGGAATGCTTACTTTAAGGAACCGTAGAGGGTTAAGAGTAGCATAGTGAGAGAAGTTATCTAGTTATTCACTTATGTGATTATTGTTGAGAGTGTTCTCTAGTGAAATTAGGAGCCCCAGGCCTTATTTCCAAGCATTGAAACACCATTTTTCGCCTGTTCTGCTACATGTTTGCTTGCTGCCATTTTTATTTCAGATCGCTATTATCACTTATTATCATCCATATTACTTCCAATTTACTCTCTCTTCGCCGAACTAGTGCACCTATACAACTGACAATTGTATTAGGTGTGTTGGGGACACAAGAGACTTCTTGTATCTTGATTGCAGGGTTGCTTGAGAGGGATATCTTTGACCTCTACCTCCCTGAGTTTGATATATCTTTGACCTCTACATATTGGAAATGTTTTGAGAATTTAAACTAAGCCAAAAAATACTCAAAAAGACCAAACAAATATAAATTCAATTTTATTTGGTTCAAAATTATTTTGGGATACAGAATATGAAAGTACACATCTTAAAGTTTCCAAATATATTTTATTTGCAATTTTTTGATTTGTAAAATTTGAATTATGTCAAATGTCATGCAAATGGCTTATTTGATTTTACAAAAAATTGAAATATTACAATTTGAACAGTTCTAATAGTTTCTACATGTCTTGGGCTTTTCAAAAAGTCTAATTTTGCTAAATTTGGGTTTCTGGATAAAAAGTTATGAAGGTTCTAATATCTAGGGGCTTTTCCACAAAATGACAATTTAATTCTATTAGGGAAAAACAAGAAAAACAACTGGGCACATGTGGCATGCTGTGACTGGACGCTGACTGGGCTCCCACACAGCACTGTGGCGATGTCACGCTGACGTCAGCTGGGAGTAGGGTTCTCACCTCGCCGACATTTGGGCGGAATTGGAGGCTGGGGGCGGCACAACGCGAAGAAGAGGACGACGACGTGCTACAGCTCTGGTGGCTCAAGGGTTACGACGACGTGCGACACAGAGAAGAGTAGAGACAACGAGGTGCGGAAGCGGCGGCGCGGCGCGAAGAAGAAAAGCGACGACACGGCACGACGCGGAGAGGAGCAGCGATGACGAGGAGCGACACCGCAAATCTGGCAGACTGTCGGCGTCGCTATTGCTAGCTTGGCCTCTAAAGGGAATATGCCCGAGAATCAATAATAAAATGTTTATTATCTTATTCCTTGTTTATGATAAATGTTTATTTCTCATGCTATAATTGTATTAACCGGAAGCGTTGATACATGTGTGTTTAATAAACAAACAATGGTTCCTAGTAAAGTCTCTCTTTTAACAAGCTCGTTGATTAATAGATGATCAAGGTTTCCTGATCATGAATATTGGATGTTGTTAATAACGAGGTCATGTCATTAGAATAATGATGTGATGAACACATACCCAATATGAAGATAACAATACGATCAAATCATTTAGTTTATATTGTTATATCTTACGTACGAAGTAACTTATTCCTTAGACCATGAGATCATGCCAATCACTGATACCGGAAGGGTGCTTTGATGTCATCAAACGTCACACCGGAACAGGGTGACTATAAAGGTGACGTTAGGAATTCAGAAAGTATTAGTTGAGGCTCATGGATCAAGAGTGGGATTGTCCATCCAAAATGACGGAGAGATATACTCTGGGCCCTCTCGGTGATATCACATTGACACCGCTTGCAAGCACGTGATATGATCACAAGGATGACATATCAAGGAAATGAGAAAAGAGTACTTGTCGGTAACGAGATCAAAACAAGGTATGGGTGATACCGATGATCGGATCTCGGACAAGTAAAATATCGCGAGACAAAGGGAATAGTCACGACGTTGATGGTCACACGATCACGAGAGTCATCATTGAATACATAAGAGTCATCACGGATCTCCAGATCCCGCTTTTGATTATTGGTCGGATAGGAGTCTCGATCATGTCTATGTTATTCGCGAACCGTAAGGTGACACACTTAAGGTTTGATGACGCATTTTAGAGGATACGGCATATCGGAGAAAAGTTTGGACAAGACCGGAATTGTTTCGGGAATATTGAAATACTCACCGGAATTGTTTCGGGGAATATTGAAATAGTTCAAGGTGGTATATGTTAATGTTTGATTAACACATAGCTCAAGGGGTAAGTGTTAGTGTTTTTTAATAGGATTAACAAATATTAAAATAAATAAATAAAATTGTTTTATTTATTTATTAAAGAAAACCCTTGGAATTCTGAGTGGGAATTGATGAGAGAATGAGTGGGTTGAGTGGAGACTCCACCCACATGATGAGGGGAGAGGTGGAGGAACCAAAATTTCGTGGCTCCCTCCCCTCCTATAAATAGAGGGCATGCGATCCCTCTCCCTCACACACTTGGTGTCATCTCCATCTCCATCCTCCCACTGATCCACCTCATGTTCATGCGTTTGGCGAAGCCCTGAACGAAGTTTTCTCCACCACACCACGACGTCTTGCTTCTGGTTTCAGAGGGATCCTCTACTTCCTCTGCCCCGCTGGATCGAGGGAACGGATGTCGTCATCAACCGTACGTGTGACCGATCACGGAGGCACCACCGGATTGCGGTGCACATCTTCTCCCTCTCGGGGTCGGTGTGAGTAGGACTACGCCAACAACGAGATTTGATCTCATAACGCTTTGTGTCTTCGAGGGTATGTTCTCCTTAAGACTCTCTCTATGCCCGTTGCTTTCAGGTCGTAGATTAGATCTTGGACTTTCGGGTGTCTCTCGCGTAGGAATTTTTTTTTGTTTTCTATGCAACGACCCCTTCAGTGGTATCAGAGCCGGATCTATGCGTATATGTTTTGTACGGGTAGAACACATAGGTGTATGTGGGCATGGATGATCATGTTATTGCCTCCTTGAGTATTTTATGATCTTATTGGCATAGTCGGATGAAGCTGCCCTAGACTAAGTTTACGTGTACTATGTACGCGAGAATTTTCTCACTTGTGGCTGAGCGGGTGTCCGTTTCTCCAACTATAGTTAAGATCTAATCTACGAAGGGTTGTTAAAAATGTTTTTATCAAAGTTGTGGTTGATGTTCGTAGGTATGAATGGTACTATCCTCGAAAGCGCTAAGCCACGTAAAATATGCAAAAATAAATTAGAGGCGTCTAACTAGTTTTTGCTGGGCATGTGATGTGATATGGGCAATATTACAAATTTGATTATGAGATGATCTTTTTTGTAAATTATTGATATACTAGAAGGTATCCATATGGTTGTCTTATTATTGATGGACAATCAAGATTGGGGTGCCATGGAACTTGGTACCACACTGGTGGAATGATGAAGATCATACCATGATGCACATGATGGAGATCAAGTGCAAGAAGGACCATATCATATCACGCTATCCTTACATGTGATGTTAATCCTTTTTATGCATCTTATTTTTCTTAGATAGCGAAAGTAGCATTATAAGATGATCCCTCTCACTTAATATCAAGATAATAATGTGTTCTTCCCTAAGTATGCACCGTTAGGAAAGTTCGTCGTTTCGAGACACCACGTGAATGATCGGGTGTGATAGACTCAACGTTCGCATACAACGGGTGTTTCAATCCTAGCATGTACATACATGGCCTTGAAACACACGCAATACTACGGTTCTACTTGGCGAGCCTAACATGTACAGACATGGCCTCGGAACACATAACCGAAAGGTAAAGCGTGAGTCATATGGATGATATGATGAACATGTCGATGTTCGCCTTTGAAGCTACATCATCTCACGTGATGATCGGTTTTTGTGTAGTGAATTTGGTTCGTGGAATCACTAAAGACGACTAAGAGGGATGTTGTTTTTGAGTGGGAGTTCATGGCATAATTTGGAATTAACTTGAACTTATTCATCATGAACAACCAATCAAAGTGAATTTGCACATATTGTAGTATTCATTGGCATCCACAAAACTATCTTACACTTAGATTGTTAATTGAGATATAACTGTTATGATATGGTAATACCATTTAAGATTGGTACCGTATTAGTGAAATTTAAAATTGAGTCCTATTGTAGATTTTCGGTATTTCCTACCTAGCTCATATGATAATGATTTTTTATCTAGAGAGCAAATAATTCCTACTTAGAATCCAGAGTCATGGTTGCTTACGTATTACTTTATCTTCAAAAGAATGTTTTGTTGATCAAGGTGATTTAGGAACTGAAAAAGAGATTTTTCAGAAACAATCAAGTGAAAGATATATTCATATCTAGAAACTTATTTGTAGCAACATGACTGAGTATAATTTAGCGTGACAGTGTATGCTTATATTATTTGAATATATGCAATGATTGAAGACGCTAGGCGTTCGAATATTCCAAGAAATTGGGGGCTAAACATTATCCGCTAAATTCCTTCCTTCGAGCTATAGTAGCTTAATCATAAAATTGTTATGATGGGATGGATGAAAAGGTATAGGTAAAAATCGTCTACCTTGCTTGGAGATTGCTCAGAGTGGAATCTGGAAGAATGTTATTAATATGGTGATATTAGTAGAACAATCAAACTCAAAGTATGACTCAATGGGTGATAGTATATGAATAACACGCCAAGGAAAATGTGCTAGTATGACTAGCATTGTTTGGTGTCAAATGATTCTTCTGTAAAGGAAACGGAATATTGAAAATAGAATTGCAAAAAGATATATGGCAGAAAAAGAAGATAACTGGAAAAGTCCAGCTTAGGAGTATATGCTTGATATACAAGATATAGATGTATTAGTAGTTAACAAAGTATTTTTGGGTATTTTGATACCACATTGGTTGGTATGAGTTGTCATACAAAGCAACACAATGGAGGAAATTAAAGGGCCTAAAAGGAAATAGTAATAGAAGTGGAATCAATTATGACAAGAACATAAATAAATCGTTATTGTGTTAATTGTCGTATCGAACCAAACATTCAAGATTTATTTTAAAGAACTTAATAAATTGTTATTTTGTTCTAGTCTTTTGTGAGAACAAATGAGATTGTTCAAACTATGACCATATTCCATAATTGATGGATATGTTAATATAAATCATGTTGGTAAAGTAAACATCTATAAAACTAAATGCTAAACGCTGGAAGACGTAAAAGAGTTTCACTTATATTGTGAGACCACCATTTTAGTTCATATCGGAAAGGAAAACATGAAGGAACTCCATATTGATGGACTTCCAGAGTCATTTTGTTTTTGAATAAATTGACGCTTGCGAGACCTCTTCCAAAAGATGACTAAAATTCCGTTCATAGGCCAAAGTAGAATGGATGACTAATTTAGTGGAGATTATACAATATTGATGTTATAGTCCATTATGTGTGTCATGTATGGTGGATTAATTTTTCCTTCATAAAATTCCGTCGATGATTTGAGTAGATATGTGAGTATATCTATTTAAAGAGAACGGAGTTTGACATTTTGAATTGGTTCAAATGGTTGTTAATATGAAGTAAAAATCATTGTAACAAGATAATCAAGTATTTGGATCATAAAGGATAAAGTTTGAGTTACAAGTTTAGCGAAACATCTGAGGAGTTGAAGAATTGTTCTACAACTTATACTTCTTGAATACCCCACATTAGTTTGGAGTATTCAAGAAACAAAATCAAACCTTGTTGGACATTGTAAGATTAATAAAATTGCCATTATAATTTTGTAGTTTATACATTAAGGACAACCGCTTTTACACTGAAAAGAGCACCATCATGATCCGTTGAAATTGACACATATAAGATATGGTTTGGGTAATGAACCGAATTGTCTTTTTCTTAAGTTTTTGGTATGCATAGCATGTGTAAAATGTTTACAACCAAAATGGGATAATATGTTTATAAGGTTATCCTAAAGAATACATTGGGTATTTCTCCTATCACCGACCAAGGACAAATGTTGTTTGTCAGAAAGGGTTGATTTCTCAAGAAAGCAGTTCTTGCGAAACAAGTGAGTGGGAGGACAGTACAAACTCAACGTGATTAGAGAATCTTTGTTATCATGTCAAGAGTAGCGCAACACTGGAAGTTGTTCCGGGATTTCCTATTTTTACTAAGTAGAAGACACTACAAATGTTGTAGATACTTCGAATGAGTTTGCGAATTGAACCACAAAAGTCCTACAACTTTGTACTTAGACCAACTTATGGTTTAAGAGTAAAGTGTTGTTTTGACAACAAAAGGACCTGGACCTTATAAAGGAAGCAAATGTTGGGCCCTGACTTCGTAAAATTGACTATGAGTCATTATATCCGCCATAGTATCCTTGTATGAATATCAAGTATGTGATTTGGTAGTCCTTTCGATAGGCATGATACCTAACGATAGAAAAAGGGTCTATATAGCGACAAAGACATGGATTTTTACATCCTTTGAAAGGTGTACTTATCAAAAAGTTGTTTTCGACGAACTTCAAAGAGTTGACTACTACAAAATTTTGATCTTCCGTAGTGATGCTTTAGTCTTTGCGGATAGTTCTAGCAAAAGTTACATATTATAATATGGCAGTTCAATAATAAAACCAACTCTCCTCTCGAGGAAGTTTGATCGAGGATGTGTACTTGACACAGTCTGAGAGTTTTGTAAAATTCAAAAGGTTGCTAGAAAGGTATGCACACTTCAATGGTTTAAGTGAGCATAACGAAGTTGAAATCTTTACCTTAATGAAGTTATCAAAAGAGTTTGATTCCATCTTGAACGATAAAGATGCTTGTAGAGTTGCAATAAATTAAGTGGGAGCGCTATGACATATTTCCAATACTTTATGTAGATGACATATGGTTGATTGGAAAATATGCATTTTAAATTAACACGGTTAAGATTTTTATATTGATGAAAGGCTTAGAAGATATTGGGCATCGATATCCATAAGAGATGGATTAAAGCGCCTAATATGGTTGAGCCAAATTACATAGATGAATTATTGAAGTATGTCAATATCGAAATGAAAAGAAGGAGTTCTTTTCACATGGAAAATAATTGAGCAAGATTCGAGTGTTTTGACACATGATGAGCATAATTGAAATTTAGATTTCTAAGTCATGTTTCCATGCTATGTACACAACCAGATGAGTCCTATGTTATAAAATGTTATAGCAGGATAATTCATATGATGATTAGACAACAGTGGGAGAGATCCTTGTGTAATTTTAGAAATGCTAAGGATGTGTTTTCCTATATAGTAATGACAAACTATTTGTTGTTATGTTACACTAATAGTCTTGTCATATATTCAAATAATTTTATCTCAATTAAAATATGTGATGAAGGGTAGGACAATAGGCTGGAAGAAAGTTCCATGCTGGATTTGAAAGTGTTTCAAAATTAAAGTATTGTGACGGATACTACAACAAAGGCTAAGTATATCGTTATGTTGACAAAAAAATAATACAAGTATTTTGTGTCAAGGAGTT
This sequence comes from Alopecurus myosuroides, assembly GCA_028641055.1. NCBI lineage: Eukaryota > Viridiplantae > Streptophyta > Magnoliopsida > Poales > Poaceae > Alopecurus > Alopecurus myosuroides. Next base: position 41,370 of record JAPCYS010002724.1, read on the forward strand.
CTTTATTGAACTTGGTGAATTTCCAAGAATGCCGACACATTCACAATGTTAGTAACATTGGTTTAAGCTGAGAATTAAGGTTTCATCGGTTGACCATATATATACAAAGCCATCTCATTAGAGAATGAGTGATGCGTGTAGACGCAAAGAACATGCAAATACAATAGGACCTAAACAGTTCAGATCTTTTTGATGATGTTTACCACATGCAAAGCATGCTAATAACACTGGAACGCCATATGTGTTAAGTGCTTACATACTAGATTATTGACTCTAGTGCAAGTGGGAGACTGAAGAGAATATGCCCGAGAGGCAATAATAAAGTGGTTATTATCTTATTCTTTGTTTATGATAAATGTTTATTTCTCATGCTAGAATTGTATTAACCGGAAACGTTGATACATGTGTGTTTAATAAATAAACAATGGTTCCTAGTAAATCCTCTCTTTTAACTAGCTCGTTGATTAACAGATGATCAAAGTTTCCTGATCATGAACATTTGATGTTGTTAATAACGAGGTCATGTCATTAGAAGAATGATGTGATGAACACATACCCAATACCAAGATAACAATACGATCAAGTCATTTAGTTTATATTGTTATATCTTGCGTACGAACTAACTTATTCCTTAGACCATGAGATCATGTCAAATACCGATACCGGAAGGGTGCTTTGATGTCATAAAACGTCACACCGTAACAGGGTGACTATAAAGGTGACGTTAGGTATTCGGAAAGTATTAGTTGAGGCTCATGGATCAAGAGTGGGATTTGTCCATCCAAAATAACAGAGAGATATACTCCGAGCCCTCTCGGTGATATCACATCGACACCGCTTGCAAGCACGTGATATGATCACAAGGATGTCATATCACAGAAACGAGAAAAGAGTACTTGTCGGTAACGAGATTAAAACAAGGTATGGGTGATACCGATGATCGGATCTCGAACAAGTAAAATATCATGACACAAAGGGAATAGTCACGACGTTGATGGTTCACACGATCACGAGAGTCATCGTTTAATACATAGGAGTAATCACGGATCTCCAGATCCCGCTGTTGATTATTGATCGGAGAGGAGTCTCGATCGTATCTATGTTATTCGCGGACCGTAGGGAATTGTTACGGGAATATTGAAATAGTCTCCGGAATTGTTTCGGGGAATATTGAAATAGTTCAAGGTGGTATATGTTAATGTTTGATTAACAAATAGTTCAAGACGGTAAGTGTTAATGTTTTTTAATAGTATTAACAAATATTAAAATAAATAAATAAAATTGTTTTATTTATTTATTAAAGAAAACCCTTGGAATTTTGAGTGGGAATTGATGAGAGAATGAGTGGGTTGAGTGGAGACTCCACCCACATGATGAGGGGAGAGGTGGAGGAACCAAACTTTTGTGGCTGCCTCCCCTCCTATAAATAGAGGGCATGAGATCCCTCTCCCTCACACACTTGGTGTCATCTCTATCTCCATCCTCCCGCTGATCCACCTCATGTTCATGCGCTTGGCGAAGCCCTGAACGAAGTATTCTCCACCACACCACGCTGTCGTGCGGCTGGTTTCCGAGGGATCCTCTACTTCCGCTGCCCCGCTGGATCGAGGGAATGGAGGTCGTCATCAAACGTACGTGTGACCGATCACGGAGGCACCGCCGGATTGCGGTGCACATCTTCTCGCTCTCAGGATCGGTGTGAGTACGACTAGGCCAACAACAAGATTTGATCTCGTAACGCATTGTGTCTTCGAGGGTATGTTCTTCTTAAGACTCTCTCTATGCCCGTTGGTTTCATCTCCTAGATTAGATCTTGGCCTTTCGGGTGTCTCTCGCGTAGGATTTTTTTTTGTTTTCTATGCAACGACCCATTCAGCCTCCTCTGCGCGCGTGAAACTTCTAAGTCCTGGAGGTAGAGGAGAAGGCGCAATTCATATATCTCCTTTTAGTCCCAGTGTGTGGCACGAGCCGGGACAAACCTCTGCACTTTGAGGCCCAACACTGTCTTGCCATAATCTTTTTTTCCATACCCAGAATAGTTCGGCCATCTTCTTAAGAGTCCATTGCTTGACTTTCTCCCTCAATTTTGCAATGTAGGAAGGATCCTCACATTATGGCAGGTTGAAATGTGCCATGAGGTCATTGCAAAGACCCTCTTTGTACCTTTCCGCGACATAGTCACTATCGTTCGCTCCTTTGCGCTTATTACACACTCGAATGGTGACCGAGACGTGTTCCCTAACCAGAGCACCACATTGTTTTAAAAATACGATGGCAGGCTTCTTCGGTTCCTTCGGTTCGTCCGTAGGGGATAGGAACAAAACTCTGTAATGCGTAGTTGCGGCCAACTTTATGGTCGGTCCTCGTTTGGTATATTTGCTCGATGTGGATGCCTAAGAGAAGAAACATTCGTCAATTTATATATATATACAACTTAAAGTGATGCATCTACTGATCGCCGAACTTCATATATATACCTCGTCGGGCTTTGTTAAGGTTCCACCGGTCCATCATCGGAGCTATCGCCTTCTCCATCATCGGAGCCCTCGCCTCCATCCTCTCGGTCAACCTCCATTCCAACCCCGGAGGGGTTCAGACACGACAAATGATATTCAACTAGATCAGCATCTGGGGCGTCGTGGATAATATCCTCGAGAGTTTCTTCCTGTGCTAGGTCTCTGTGGATCCATAGTTTCTACAAAATGCATAATATTATTACATCCAACTATCATTTTTTCTTGAGCGTCATGGAAATGAAGTTTTCAAAATGCATAATATTATCTCTATATCTATAAATATTTTAACAAAGAAATATTTGAACATGTTGTTTTAGTACATCAATCATGTTGACTCCAAGTGTAACAAAGGGGACATCTTTCTCGCACTTAATTGTTTTCACAATCCCAGTCTTAATGGTTTTAGCTAGAAGGGCCAACTAGCACAGAGTTACATGGAGATGGTAACGCATCCAAAGGCTTAGGTTTTGGTCTCTCTGGTCTAATGTGAGTAATTAGAATAAAAGTTCCAGCGAAAACATATTGGAAATATTTTGAGAATTTAAACTAAGTCAAAAAATACTCAAAAACACAAAACAAATCTAAATTCAAATTTATTTGGTTCAAAATTATTTTGGGATAGAGAATATGAAAGTACACATCTTAAAGTTTCCAAATATATTTTATTTGCAATTTTTGGATTTGTAAAATTTAAATTATGTCAAATTTCATCCAAATGGCTTATTTGATTTTAGGAAAATTTGAAATATTTCAATTTGAACAGTTCTAAAAGTTTCTACATGTCTTGGGATTTTCAAAAAATCTAATTTTGCTTAATTTGGGTTTCTGGATAAAACGTTACGAAGGTTCTAATATCTAGGAGCTTTTCTACAAAATGACAATTTAAATCTATTAGGGAAAAACAACTGGCTACATGTGGCATGCTGACTGGGCTTTGACTGGACGCTGACTGGGCTGCCACGCGGCACTATGGCAATGTCACGCTGATGTCAGCCGGGAGTAGGGTTCTCACCTCGCCGACATTTGGGCGGAATTGGAGGCTGAGAGGTGGCACAACACGAAGAAGAGGACGACGACGTGCTGCAGCTCCGGTGGCTCAAGGGCCACGACGACGTGCGACACGGAGAAGAGTAGATACAGCGAGGTGCGGAGAGGAGCGGCGGCGCAGCGTGAGGAATAAGAGCGACGACACGGCGCGACGTGGAGAGGAGCAGCAACGGCGAGGAGCGTCAACGCAAATCTGGCAGCCTGTCTGCGTCGCTGTTGCTAGCTTGGCCTCCTCTGCGCGCGTGAAACTTCTAAGTTCCGGAGGTAGAGGATAAGGCGCGATTCATATATCTCCGTTTAGTCCCGGTGTGTGGCACGAGCCGGGACAAACCTCTGCACTTGGAGGCCCAACACTGTCTACAAGAATAGATGCGTACGTATAGATCAATAGTCTTGCCATAATCTTTTTTCCACACCCGAAATAGTTCGGCCATCTTCTTAAGAGTCCACTGCTTAACTTTTCCCCTCAATTTTGCAGTGTACGAAGGATCCTCACATTATGGCAGGTTGAAATGTGCCATGAGGTCATTCCAAAGACCCTCTTTATACCTTTCCGCGAGATAGTCACTATCGTTTGCTCCTTTGCGCCTATTCCACTCTCGAACGGTGATCGTGACGTGTTCCCTAACCAGAACACCACATTGTTTTAAAAATACAATGGCATGCTTCTTGGGTTCCTTCGGTCCGTCTGCAGGGGATATGAAAAAAATGTGTAATGCGTAGTTGCGGCCAACTTTATGGTCGGTCCTCGCTTGGTGTATTTGCTCGATGTGGATTCCTAAGAGAAGAAACATTCGTCAATTTATATACATATACAACTAAAAGTGATGCATCTACTGATCGCCGAACTTCATATATATACCTCGCCGGACTTTGTTAAGGTTCCACCGGCTTCTCCATCATCGGAGCTATCGCCTTCTCCATCATCGGAGCCCTCGCCTCCATCCTCTCGGTCAACCTCCATTCCAACGCCGGAGGGGTTCAGACACGACAAAGGATATTCAACTAGATCAGCATCTAGGGCGTCGTGGATAATATCCTCGAGAGATTCTTCCTGTGATAGGTCTTTGTGGATCCATAGTTTCTACAAAATGCATAATATTAGTACATCCAACTATCATTTTTTCTTGAGCGTCGTGGAAATGAAGTTAGCAAAATGCATAATATTATCTCTATCTCTATCAATATTTTAACATAGAAATATTTGAACATGTTTTTTTAGTACATCAATCATGTTGACTCCAAGGGTAACAAAGGAGATATCTTTCTTGCACTTCATTGTTTTCAGAATTCTAGACTTAGTGGTTTCATCTAGAAGGGCCAACTAGCACAAAGTTACATGGAGATGGTTTCAAGGCATCCAAAGGCTTAGGTTTTGGTCTCTCTGGTCTAATGTGAGTACTTAGAATAACTTTTCTAGCGAAACCATATTGGAAATATTTTGAGAATTTAAAATATGTCAAAAAATACTCAAAAAGACCAAACACATCTAAATTCAAATTTATTTGGTTCAAAATTATTTTGGGACAGAGAATATGAAAGTACACATCTTAAAGTTTCCAAATATATTTTATTTGCAATTTTTGGATTTGTAAAATTTGAATTATGTCAAATTTCATCCAAATCGCTTATTTGATTTAAGACAAATTTGAAATATTTCAATTTGAATAGTTCTAATAGTTTCTACATGTCTTGGGCTTTTCAAAATTTCTAATTTTGCTAAATTTGGGTTACTAGATAAAAAGTTATGAAGGTTCTAATATCAAGGGGATTTTCTACAACAATTTAATTCTATTAGGGAAAAACAGGAAAAACAACTGGGCACATGTGGCATGCTGACTGAGCTGTGACTGGACGCTGACTGGGCTGCCACGCGGCACTGTGGCGATGTCACGCTGACGTCAACCGGGAGTAGGGTTCTCACCTCGCCGACATTTTTGCGGAATTGGAGGCTGAGGGGTGGCACAACGCGAAGAAGAGGACAACGACGTGCTGCAGCTCCGGTGGCTCAAGGGACATGACGACGTGCGACACGGAGAAGAGTAGATACAGCAAGGTGCGGAGAGGAGCGGCGGCGCGGCGCCAAGAAGAAGAGCGACGACACTGCACGGTGCGGAGAGGAGCAGCAACGGTGAGGAGCGACAATGCAAATCTGGCAGCCTGTCGGTTTTGCTGTTGCTAGCTTGGCCTCCTCTCTCCGCGTGAAACTTCTAAGTCCCGGAGGTAGAGGAGAAGGCGCGATTCATATATCTCCTTTTAGTCCCGGTGTGTGGCACAAGCCGTGACTAAGGGGTCTTTAGTCCCGGCTCGTGCCACGCACCGGGACTAGGGGGGTCAGAAAATCCCACGCGAACGACACCTTTCAGCCCCGGCTCGTGCCACGCACGGGGACTAAACGGCCATAAATTTGCGCGCGAAATGCAGAAATAACTATGACCAATCAGAGCGCACCGTTAGCCTAGCCATAGAGTCACTTTTCCCTTTTAATTAAAACAAAATTGATCTAAAACTTCAAAAATTCCTAACTTCTGTTCTATAATTTTAAATTAGGCGATCTTGGAATTTTTGAAATCAACATAATGTGTAGATTAATCTAGGACAATAATAAAGTGGTTATTATCTTATTTCTTGTTTATGATAAATGTTTATTTCTCATGCTAGAATTGTATTAACCGGAAACGTTGATACATGTGTGTTTAATAAACAAACAATGGTTCCTAGTAAAACCTCTCTTTTAACTAGCTAATTGATTAATAGATGATCAAGGTTTCCTGATCATGAACATTGCATGTTGTTAATAACGAGGTCATGTCATTAGAAGAATAATGTGATGAACACATACCCAATATCAAGATAACAATACGATCAAGTCATTTAGTTTATATTGTTATATCTTGCGTACGAAGTAACTTATTCCTTAGACCATGAGATCATGTCAAATACTGATACCAGAAGGGTGCTTTGATGCCATCAAACGTCACACCCTAACAGGGTGACTATAAAGGTGTCGTTAAGTATTCAGAAAGTATTAGCTGAGGCTCATGGATCAAGAGCGGGATTCGTCCATCCAAAATGACAGAGAGAGATACTCTGGGCCCTCTCGGTGATATCACATCGACACCGCTTGCAAGCACGTGATACGATCAAAAGGATGTCATATCACGGAAATGAGAAAAGAGTACTTGTCGGTAACGAGATCAAAACAAGGTATGGGTGATACTGATGATCGGATCTCGGACAAGTAAAATATCGCGAGACAAAGGGAATAGTCACGACGTTGATGGTTCACACGATCACGAGACTCATCGTTGAATACATAGGAGTCATCACGGATCTCCAGATACCGCTGTTGATTATTGATCGGAGAGGAGTCTCGATCATGTCTATGTTTCGCGAACCGTAGGGAATTGTTTCGGGGAATATTGAAATAGACACCGGAATTGTTTCGGGGAATATAGAAATAGTTCAAGGTGGTATATATTAATGTTTGATTAACAAATAGTTCAAGGGCGTAAGTGTTAATGTTTGTTAATAGGATTAACAAATATTAAAATAAATAAATGAAACTGTTTTATTTATTTATTAATGAAAATCCTTGGAATTTTGAGTGCGAATTGATGAGAGAATGATAGGGTTGAGTGGAGACTCCACCCACATGATGAGGGGAGAGGTGGAGGAACCAAAATTTCGTGGCTGACTCCCCTCCTATAAATAGAGGGCATGAGATCGCTCTCCCTCACACACTTGGTGTCATCTCCATCTCCATTCTCCCACTGATCCACCTCATGTTCATGCGCTTGGCGAAGCCCTGAACAAAGTTTTCTCCACCACACCACGCCGTCGTGTGGCTGGTTTTCCGAGGGATCCTCTACTTCCGCTGCCCCGCTGGATCGAGGGAACGGAGGTCGTCATCAACCGTACGTGTGACCGATCACGGAGGCACTGCCGGATTGCGGTGCACATCTTCTAGCTCTTGAGATCGGTGTGAGTACGACTACGCCAACAACGAGATTTGATCTCGTAACGCTTTCTGTCTTCGAGGGTATGTTCTTCTTAAGACTCTCTCTATGCATGTTGCTTTCATCTCCTAGATTAGATCTTGGCCGTCTCTCCTGTAGGAATTTTTTTTATTTTCTATGCAACGACCCCTCCAGCCTCCTCTGCGCGCGTGGAACTTCTAAGTCCTGGAGGTAGAGGATAAGGCGCCATTCATATATCACCTTTTAGTCCCGGTGTGTGGCACGAGCCGGGACAAACCTCTTCACTTGGAGGCCCGACACTGTCTAGTCTTGCCATAATCTTTTTTTTTCCACATCCGGAATAGTTCGGCCATCTTCTTAAGAGTCCACTGCTTGACTTTCTCCCTCAATTTTGCAGTGTAGGAAGGATCCTCACATTATGGCAGGTTGAAATGTGCCATGAGGTCATTCCAAAGACCCTCTTTGTGCCTTTCCGCGACATAGTCACTATCGTTCGCTCCTTTGCGCTTATTCCACTCTGGAACGGTGATCGGGACGTGTTCCGTAACCAGAACACCACATTGTTTTAATACAATGGCAGGCTTCTTGGGTTCCTTCGGTTCGTCCGTAGGGGATATGAACAAAAATGTGTAATGCGTACTTGCGGCCAACTTTATGGTCGGTCCTCGTTTGGTATATTTGCTCGACATGGATGCCTAAGAGAAGAAACATTCGTCAATTTATATATATATATATATACAACTTAAAGTGATGCATCTACAGATCGCCGAACTTCATATATATACCTCGCCGGACTTTGTTAAGGTTCCACCGGCTTCTCCATCCTCGGAGCTATCGCCTTCTCCATCATCAGAGCCCTCGCCTCCATCCTCTCGGTCAACCTCCATTCCAACCCCGGAGGGGTTCAGACACGACAAAGGATATTCAACTAGATCAGCATCTGGGGCGTCGTGGATAATATCCTCAAGAGTTTCTTTCTGTGCTAGGTCTCTGTGGATCCATAGTTTCTACAAAATGCATAATATTAGTACATCCAACTATCATTTTTACTTGAGCATCGTGGAAATGAAGTTTTCAAAATGCATAATATTATCTCTATCTCTATAAATATTTTAACATAGAAATATTTGAACATGTTGTTTTAGTACATCAATCATGTTGACTCCAAGGGTAACAAAGGGGACATCTTTCTCGCACTTCATTGTTTTCACAATTCCAGACTTAGTGGTTTCAGCTAGAAGGGCCAACTAGCACAAAGTTACATGGAGATGGTAAGGCATCCAAAGGCTTAGGTTTTGGTCTCTCTGGTCTAATGTGAGTACTTAGAATAAATTTTCTAGCGAAAACATATTGGAAATATTTTGAGAATTTAAACTAAGTCAAAAATACTCAAAAAGACCAAACAAATCTAAATTCAAATTTATTTGGTTCAAAATTATTTTGGGATAAAGAATATGAAAGTACACATCTTAAAGTTTCCAAATATATTTTATTTGCAATTTTTGGATTTGTAAAATTTGAATTATGTCAAATTTCATCCAAATGGTTTATTTGATTTTAGACAAATTTGAAATATTTCAATTTGACTTTTAACGGTTATAAAAGTTTCTAAATGTCTTGCGCTTTTCAAAAAGTCTAATTTTGCTAAATTTGGGTTTCTGGATAAAAAGTTATGAAGGTTCTAATATCTAGGGGATTTTCTACAAAATGACAATTTAATTCTATTAGGGAAAAATAGGAAAAACCACTGGGTACATGTGGCATGCTGACTGCGATATGACTGGACGCTGATTGGGCTGCCACGCGGCACTGTGGCGATGTCACGATGACGTCAGCCGGGAGTAGGGTTCTCACCTCGCTGACATTTTGGCGGAATTGGAGGCTGAGGGGTGGCACAACGCGAAGAAGAGGACGTCGACGTGCTGCAACTCCTGTGGCTCAAGGGCCACGACGACGTGCGACACGGAGAAGAGTAAAGACAGCGAGGTGCGGAGAGGAGTGGCGACGCGGCACGAAGAAGAAGAGCGACGACACTGCGCGGTGCGGAGAGGAGCATTGACAGTGAGGAGCGACAATGCAAATCTGGCAGCCTGTCAGTGTCGCAATTGCTAGCTTGGCCTCCTCTGCACGCGTGAATCTTCTAAATCCCGGAGGTAGAGGAGAAGGCGCAATTCATATATCTCCTTTTAGTCCCGGTGTGTGGCACGAGCCGTGACTAAGGGGTCTTTAGTCCCGGCTCGGGCCACGCACCGGGACTTGGGGGGGTTCAGAAAATCCCACGCGAACGACACCTTTCAGCCCCTGCTCGTGCCACGCACGGGGACTCAACGGCTATAAATTTGCGCGCGAAACGCAGAAACGACTCTGACCAATCGGAGCGCACAGTTATCATAGCCCTAGATTCACTTTCCCTTTTTTATTTTAATTAAAACAAAATTAGGCGATCTAAAACTTCCAAAATTCCTAACTTCTGTTCTATAATTTTAAATTAGGCGATCTTGGAATTTTTGAAATCAACATACTGTGTAGATTAACCTAGGACAATAATAATTTAATTTTGTAATGTGCACACACATATTATTTTTAGATCTATTTAAATCACTATTTTGGTCATATCTTTTAATCTAAAAATTCTTTTAGGGTGAATCCAAATTATATGTTTTTTATGTCCCCTATCTAGTAGAAATAAAAGAAATTTGTTAAGAAACTATTTCTCAGCAATAACAATTGATTTGCACTTATAGCGCATATTTGACCACCATTAATGTTTTATTTTGTTTTATGATTTATAAATTGTTTTCCATGCATCCTGACTAAGTTATTAACACCTGAAAAAATCTTTTCTAGTAATCTTGATGTTAGTAATTTTGGTGCCTCATTTTTAAATTTTCTGGAATTTTCTATGCCGGTTTCTAGAAAAAGTCAATACGGCGGGCATGACCGTTCGTAGTTAGGAGTTGAATATTGAGAGAATCTTGATGTATCTCCGATGAAATAGGTAGTTGTATACCTAGAAATTCTTTTTGCCAAAAATCATGAGCAAACTACGAGTCACCTGTAGTTCAACTTTGACCCGTTTCCGAATGAATCAACAGAAACTTGTGTTTTTTAAAACAGTTGTATGAAAACCTTTTCACATGTAACACTTTTGTTATGTGTGCATATAACATGGACTAGTATTTTTCAAAAAAGTGCATCTCCCAAATCTTTCAACATATTTATGGTTGGTCTGTCACAAAAAAACCCATTTTTCGCACTGCGAAAATAGAAAATAGTTTTTTTATTCAGTGAAAATGAAACTTTCTACGTCAACATTGTCCGTGCTTCCAATATGCATGTTTGTGTGGAATATGGGCACATTTTAGCAAACTATGACATGGATGTGGCCATAACATATGCCATTTGGCCCGTAACCCAAGAATCTTTAGAGAAGATAACTTCTTCATGTGAACACTTTTTCAACCCAACTGTCGTGTACCAAGTATATTATTTTTGCTGGATAGTAGGTCATATATAATTACACTATGCGAAGGTCCTGCATCATTTTGAGTTTTTTTTTTGAAATTTCTATGTCGATTTCAAGAAAAAGTCAATACAGCGGGCATGACTGTTAGTAGCTAGGGTTTGAATATTGAGAAACTCTTGGAGTATCTTTGATGAAATATGTAGTTGTGTACCTGTAAATGAATTTATTTTCCAAAAATCATGAGCAAACTACGAGGCACCTATAGTTCAATTTTGACTTGTTTCCAACTAAATCGGCTGAAACTTATATTTTTTTAAAACAGGCGTATGAAAACCTTTTCAGATGACACACTTTGGTTATTTGTGCATATAACATGGTCTAGTATTTTCAAAAAATGCAGCTTCTAAGTTTTGCAACATACTTTTGGTTGGTCCTTCACAAGAAAACCCATTTTTCGCACTTCGAATATGAAAATGGTTTTTATTCAATAAAAATGAAAACTTTCTCCGTTAACATTGTCCGTGCTTCCAAGATGCATTTTTGTGTGGAATATGGGAACATTTCAACAAACTATGCCATGGATGTGGCCATAAACTCGATCATTTGGCCTAAAACCAAAGAATATTCGAAGCGGATAGGTCATTTCCGTGAACACCTTTTCATCCCAACTGTCATACACAAATTTTATTATTTTTGGTGGATAGTAGGACATATATAATGACACTACACAAAGATCTTGCATCGTTTTGAGTTTTTTTTGTACTTTCTGGAATTTTCTATGCCGGTTTCAGGAAAAAGTCAATACGGGGGGCATGACCCTTCGTAGCTACGGGTTGAATATTGACAAACTCTTGGTGTACCTCTTATGAAATAGGTAGTTGTGTACCTAAAAATGATTTTTGCCAAAAATCATGAGCAAACTACAAGGCACATGCAGTTCAATTTTGACATGTTTCCAATTGAATCGGCATAAACTTGTGGTTGTCAAAACAGTTGTATGAAAACCCTTTAAAAGCAGCACTTTGGTTATTTGTGCATATAACCTGGTCTAGTATTTTTTTTAAATGCAGCTCCAAAGTTTTGCAACATATTTGTGGTTGGTCCTTCAGAAAAGAAAAAAACCATTTTTCGCACTCCAAAAATGGAAAATGGTTTTTTTATTCAATGAAAATGAAAACTTTCTACATAAACATGGTCCATGCTTCCAAGATGCATGTTTGTGTGGAATATGGGCACATCAACAAACTAATCCATGGAGAATTCAAGTTTATTACATTATTACACATCACCAACATCCCTATCTAGTGTTTGTGTTTTCTTCTGCGTCGTAGCCATGGAGATTCTTCATCATTTAACATAATGCTTGGGTCGGTTTTCACTATGAAGGGAGGAATTTCATGAAACTTATTATAATCTACTAACATCTATGTCTTTCATCTACTCCCACGATGTTTCTTTTCCCTGAAAGAACTATGTGGCGCTTTGGCTCATCGGACGATGTATTCTTTTGCTGATTTCTTTTTCTCGGTTTGGTAGAAATGTCCTTCACATAGAAAAACTGAGCCACATCATTGGCTAGGAAGAATGGTTCATTCATGTACGCAAGATTGTTCAGATCCACTGTTTTCACGTCGTACTTTTGGTCTACATCTACCCCGCCTCCTGTCGGCTTGACCCATTTGCACCGAAAGAAATAGACCTTAAAAGTACGTCCATAATCAAGTTCCCATATCTGCTCTATGTACCCATAATATGTGTCCTTCCCATTTTCATCTGTTGCATCAAAGCGGACACCACTATTTTGGTTGGTGCTCTCTTTTTTATCTTGGGCGATCATGTAAAATGTATTCCCGTTTATCTCGCAGCCTTGGAAAGTACATATAGTCAAAGATGGTGACCTGGCCAACAAGTACAACTTATCTCCAACAGTGGTGTTATTCATGAGACGTGTCTACAATCAACTGTCGAAAGTCGCCTATTGTTTCCCTTTAAGCCAGGAGTCTTCCTTCCCCTGCTTTTCGGAGAGTAGAATATTCTTGTGTTTCTCGATATACGGAGCCACCACGGTGGAATTATGTAGAACTGTGTAGTGTGCTTGAGTGAAAGAATGCCCATACCTACATACCATTTATTTCCTACCTAGTCTGCCTTTTCCAGTCAGCCTCCCCTCATATAGAGATTCAGGAACATAAGTCGGCTGAATGTGAGGAAGAAAGTCAACAGAAAACTCAACGACCTATTCTATTCCATATCCCTTGCGGATGCTTCCTTCTGGCCTAGCACGGTTACGAACATATTTCTTTAAGACTCCCATGAACCTCCCGAAGGGGAGCATATTATGTAGAAACACAAGACCGAGAATTCTAATCTCTTCGACTAGGTGAACTAGGAGGTGCGTCATAATATTGAAGAAGGAGAGACAAGACAACTGGAACACTGATAGACTTTCACGATCGATTACCTTATGAGAAATTGCATTGAGGAATGCCCATATCTTCACAATGGCCAGTGGAACATTTTCCAGTAGAATTCCCCTGAATGCAACCAGAAGCAATTGAGTCATAACCACGTGACAGTCCTGTGACTTTGGGTTTTATAATTTTCATTTTCATATTTACTATTCCCTTTATATTCGACGACAATCCACACGGGACCTTGATACTGAAAAGTTCTTCGAATAATATTTCCTTATCTTCCTTGGTAAGAGTGTAGCTAGCAGGCAATTGAAACTGCTGTGCATGCACGCCGTCTCGTCCTTTATGACATTCCCGGTCCTCCCGTGCTTCCGATGTATCTTTTGACTTGCCATACAAGCCTAGGAAGCCTAGAATATTCAGGCAAAGATTCTTCAACGGGTGCATCACGTCGATTACAGAGCGCACCTCATGGACTTCCCAATAGGGTAGCAACCAAAATGTATATTTGTTCTTCCACATGGGTGCATGCTTATCAGCACCGTTTGGAACATGTTAGCTGCGAGGACCCTTTCCACTGATTACAATTAAATCCTTGACCATACCAAATACTTCAGCACCAGTAGGCAGGCTTCGTGTGGGTTTCTGCCTTGCCATCGAAATGCTTGCCTTTTTTCCTTAAGCAATGCCTGGTTGGAAGAAAACGATGGTTGTACGGGTACATATTCTTCCTAAATTTATCTAGATATATACTTTCTGTCTGATCCAAAAAGTGCGTGCATGCATTGTATCCCTTGGTCCTCTGTCCTGAAATGTTACTAAGAGCAGGCCAATCATTGATGGTTACAAAAAGCAACGTTCATAGGTCAAATGGCTCCTGTTTGTGCTCATCCCACATACTTACACCCGGTTTGGCCCACAACAGCAATAGTTAATCGACTAATGGCTACTAGTGGAAACAGGGGCATTAGTCCTGGTTGGTAAGGCCCATTTGTCCCGGTTGTACAACCGGGATGGGCCAGCCGGGACAAATGGCCCTCCCACATTGGTCCCGGTTGTGCCAGGACCCGGGATGGTTAGGGATGGCCCACGTGGCGAACCTGGCCAGGGAGTTCGTCCCGGTTCGTGTTAGGAACCGGGATGAATGGCTCCCCTCAAAAAAAAAATTTGTGGCCACTTTCTCTGCCGCGGTAGGGGTTTTTTTTCGTTTTTTTCCCCAAAATTTTCGATCCTGTCGCGCAAACCCCAACTGGCCTCCCCTTCCCCAACCGCGTCCACTGGCCCACGTATTTAATTAAGCCCAGTGGCCACATTTTGGTCGAAGGGCCGACTGGCCCGCGTCTTTTATTAAGCCCACTGGCTACGTGGGGTCAAAGGGGCCACTGGCCACGCGGGGTCAAAGGGGCCACTGGCCAGCGACCTAGTGGATGGCTCGCCCGGTCCTTAAAGTAAGACCACAGCCGCGCGCGGTCAAAGGGCCCACTGACCGCCTCGTCTTCCCACGCCTCCACTTCCCCGCGCGCGCGTGGCCACGAACGGTACACCTCGGCTCCCCCGCGCATTCATGGCCGCCTGCAACCGCCGCCGGTTGGCATGCCAACCCCTCCCGGGTCCTTTTTAAAGGGCCCCCGCCGCCCGTACACCCCATTCACCCAGGCCGTGCCCCAGCTCACCCAACCCTAGCCGCCATGTCGCCCCGCCGGTGGTTCAAGCGCCCGAAGAACGAGCGCGAGGCCGGGTCCTCGAGCGGCGCCGGCCAGAGAGGCGCCGGTGTCCCCCGCGCGCCGCAGGAGGCCTTCGGCTTCGGTCCGGGAGGCGTCCAGATTGGGGGGCAGCCGCGCGACCCTCTCCCCTCCGGCAGCGGTTCCGCATGTGCCCTGCGCGTGGCAGCCGGTTCACCGCTATGTGCGGAAGGAAGAGGCCGAGTGGCATTGGGAGCACGCCACGCCGGTGTTCTGGCCGGACGTCCACCTCCCGGATGGCTGGCACTTGAACCCGCAGCGCATCCCCGTGCCGCCGGCCCCGACCAATGAGGCCTTGCGCTAAGAGATCGACCGCTGGGCGCGCTCCTGCCGGCCCACCTCCTCAGGGACCGCGCGTACGCGCGCAGCTCCCCCTACTGGGCCGTCTGGCTCCAGCAGGAGCACGACCAGCGCCGCCGCTCCTACATCCCCACGGCCCCGGAGGAGGACGCCCACGACTACCCCGCGCCACCGCCCGGTAGGGAGCCGGAGCTGTGGCTCGAGGAGGACATCCCCGCCGAAGCGGACGACCCCGAGCTCCAGGCCGGCTTGGAGGAAGCCTACGAGGCCTCCCTCCGCTCACTCATCGAGGACGAGGTCAAACGGTGGGAGCAGGTCCTGGCCGCCGCCGCCGCCACCGCCGCCGACGACGCGATGCCGCCCCCTCCAGCGCCTGCGCCGTGGTGGCAGGCCATGGAGGCGTCCGAGGACCAGCCGCTGCCCCCCAGCCTGGAGTACGGGATGTCCTGGGCATGGACCGGCGGCGAATGGGCGCCAGAGCCGGAGGACCTGCCGCCGCCGCTGCCAGAGGAGCTGCCGCCGCCGCCGCACGCGCCCCCGATGCCTCCGCAGCCACCGGCGGGCCCGCCCCAGCTGCCTGCCCACCTGTGGCAGGCCCCTGCCTACCACTGCATCTCCTCCGATGAGGAGTAGGCCGGCGCCGGTGCGCCCCCCCTAAATAGACATAGCCTAGGCTACCCTCCCCCCAAGAAACGGCCGGCCGCCTGTGGCCGCGCCGCCGCCCCCTATGTAAGCACGGCCGGCCGTCTGTGACCGCGCCGCGCCCCTATGTAAGCACGACCCCCGGGCCTTTTTAATATATATGTTTTCTGTCGAAAAACGCGTCCCCTAGTTCAACCCCGCCGGCGGAACCAGCACCGGCGGGATCTTCTATCCATTCCCGCCGCCGGCAGGGCTTCGCCAAGGGCTTGTCCGCTGTCCTGGGTGGTGGCTCGGCCTGGAGAGAGGGCCGAGATATTTATACAAGTGGGCCTCTAGTCCCGGCCCGTGCCACCAACCGGGACTAGAGGTACCCCCCTTTGGTCCCGGTTGGTACCACGGGCCGGGACCAATACTTATTTCGAAATTTGGTAGCACCCTGCGCGCCAAAATTTAAAAATTGTTTAAGTTTGCACATTAATAAGTTCTATATACTTTCGAATTTGACAAAAATTTCAACATGAAAAGTGCTAGAATTTGCATAACTAATTCAAATCCATTTTTTCTTTAACTAAATAATTATTCTAACTATTGAAACTATTAATTATTTTACTATTTGCTTATAATTTGAATATAAATATCGTATAATTTTTGTTTTCTCTTGTGATCTTCCGAGTGAGTCCAGAGCATACAAGGCATTCTGCGTCGCCAAATGATGATGACCCGATCGAAGGCGTTTCTCCTCATAATCACTGCGATCGCCGTGACGGATGCATGGATAGATGAACCCACTAAGCCGAATTATTTAAGGCAAGGCCAATCAATTTCGGCAATGCTCCTCATAATCACTGCAACTTTATATAAAGTTCGACAAAGCGAGTTGTACCTTTTTGACACGGAGAATTTGGGATCTTCGTCTACAACAGAAAAACCATAGTTCTCCTTCGAAGGTTCACTCTGAGCATCATTTCGCCATCTTTTCAAAACATAGTGTGGTGCAATTTCTTTGATATTTCTGATCTCAAGAACCTTCAGTACCTGGCAACACGGAAGACCTACATTTTCAAACTTCTTGCAGCTACAAATGTATTCTGATGAGTCGAATCTAACAAAATGACCCCGACGCCTGTTTTTGACAGTTATCTCATACTCGGATATGGGTCCAATTTCGCCACAGTTATAGACCACGCAATCCAAGATCAGTTCAAATTCTAATCTGAAAATCTCAAACAGTGCAGGAGTGTATGCATTAGCAGCTTGCCAAAGTAACCGCAGAGGTGCAACCCTTTGCGTCATTTGAAGTCCAAGGTAGTACCGAAGATCTATTTCTGTTTTAAGGATATCTGTCAGGATGGTATCCGTACTATCACTTCGAAGTGTGCCTGCAATATCTTCCTACAGTTATCTCATACTCGGGTGGGTGTGCCGCTGGTTGGAATAATAATGAAATCAGGCTGGTCATAGTTGTCAGCTTTTTACCGGTCAATACAAAATAATGATCAAACAGAACTATATGATCATGTATTCCACGCTTATTATTACACATCGCCAACAGACGGAGGAGAGAGAAACAACAAAGTGGGTGGGTGTGCCGCTGGTTGGAATAATAATGAAATCAGACTGGTCATAGTTGTCAGCTTTTTACCGGTCAATACAAAATACTGATCAAAAAGAACTATATGATCATGTATTCCACGCTTATTATTACACATCGCCAACAGACGGAGGAGAGAGAAACAGCAAAGTGGGTGGGTGTGCTGCTGGTTGTAATAATAATGAAATCTCCCTTGCTTATGATCGCTTCGGCCGTAACCATGGAGCATCTTCATTATTTAACGGGATGGTGGGGTCAGCTTTCACTGTGAAGGGTGGAATTTCAACAAACTTATTATAATCTTCTGACATGTCTGTCGTGTCCTCGATTCCCACGATGTTTCTTTTCCCTGAGAGAACTATGTGACGCTTCGGCTCATCGTATGATGAATTTGTTTGCTTATTTTTTCTTTTTTTCGGTCTGGAGGACATGTCGTTCACATAGAAGACCTGAGCCACATCATTGGCTAGGACGAATGGTTCGTCATTGTAACCAATATTGT
Organism: Alopecurus myosuroides; assembly: GCA_028641055.1. Classification (NCBI taxonomy): domain Eukaryota; kingdom Viridiplantae; phylum Streptophyta; class Magnoliopsida; order Poales; family Poaceae; genus Alopecurus; species Alopecurus myosuroides. The sequence goes on from JAPCYS010002724.1 coordinate 59,570, forward strand.
TGAGATCCACTGTTGTCATTCCATAAAGCGGGTCTACCTTTACCCCTTCTCCATTCAGGTTGACCCATTTGCACTTGAACAAAGGGACCTTAAAAGAAGGTCCATAGTCAAGTTCCCATATCTCCTCTATGTAACCATAGTATGTGTAATTTTTTCCATTCTCGTTTGTTGTATCAAAGAGGACACCACTATTTTGGTTGGTACTCTTCCTATCTTGAGAGATCGTGTAAAATGTATTCCCATTTATCTCGTACCCTTGAAAACTCCCAATAGTCGAAGATGGTGACCCTGCCAACATGTACAGCTGATCTTCAACATTGGTGTCATTTATAAGATGTGTTTGCAACCAACTTCCAAAAGTCTCCATGTGTTTGCGTTTAATCCATGAGTCATCTTTCCCCGGGTTTGCGAAGCGTACAATATTCTTGTGTTCCTCGAGATACGTAGCCATGAACATAGAATTTTGTAGAACTGTGTAGTGTGCTTTGGTGAAAGAATGCCCGTCCCTGGGTATCATTGTTTTCTTTCCCAGCGTTCCTTTTCCCCTCAGTCTCCACTCATGCCGCGATTCAGGAACACCAATCGTTTTAAGGTCAGGAATAAAGTCAACACAAAACCCAATGACCTCCTCTATTCCATAGCCCTTCGAGATGCTTCCTTCTAGCCTAGCACGGTTATGAACATATTTCTTCAAGACTCCCATGAACCTCTCAAAGGGGAACATATTGTGTAGAAATACCGGACCGAGAATATGAATCTCTTCACATAGGTGAACGAGGAGATGAGTCATAATGATGAAGAAGGATGGTGGGAACACCAACTCAAAACTAACAAGACACTGGACCACATCCCTCTGTAATCTTGTCAGAATTTCTGGATCGATTACCTTCTGAGATATTGCGTTCATGAATGCACATAGCTTCACAATGGGTACTCGAACATTTTCCGGTAGAAGCCCCCTCAATGCAATCGGAAGCAACTGCGTCATAATCACGTGGCAGTCATGAGACTTCAGGTTTTGGAATTTTTTCTCTGCCATGTTTATTATCCCCTTTATATTCGACGAGAAGCCAGACGGAACCTTGATACTGTAAAGGACTTCAAAGAATATTTCCTTCTCTGCTTTAGTAAGAGCGTAGCTGGTTAAGTAATGGCGCCCTGTATCTGTGTGCTTGTTGCTTGGGTCTTTCATACGTTGCTGGTCCTCCCGTGCTTCTGGCGTATCTTTTGACTTCCCATACACGCCCAGGAAGGACAGCAGATTGACACGGAGATTCTTTGTCACGTGCATCACGTCGATCGAAGACCGGACCTCTAAAACTTTCCAATAGGGTAGCTCCCAAAATATAGATTTCTTCTTCCACATGGGTGCGCGCTTATCAGGGCCATACGGAACTGGTTGGCTGCCAGCAGCCTTACCAAAGATTACTTCTAGGTCCTTGACCATATCGAATATATCATTACCACTACGGAGGTCAGACTTCTTCCGGTTATCTGCCTCACCTCTGAAATACTTCCCTCCTTTCTTTCTTACGGGATGCTTGATCGGAAGAAATCTACGATGCCCCAGATATACAACCTTTTTACATTTATCCAAAAAAACACTGTCAGTCTTATCCAAACAGTGTGTGCATGCATTGTATCCCTTGTTTGTATGTCCGGAAATGTTACTAAGAGCAAGCCAATCATTGATGGTTACGAAAAGCAACGCCCGTAGGTCAAACGGCTTTTGTTCGTTCTCATCCCACACACGTACACCTGGTTTGCCCCACAATTGTAAGAGTTCTTCCACTAATGGCCTTAGATACACATCAATGTCGTTGCCAGGTTGCCTCGGGCCTTGGATGAGAACTGGCATCATAATGAACTTGCGCTTCATGCACAACCAAGGAGGAAGGTTGTACATACATAGAGTTACAGGCCAGGTGCTATGACTGAGCTCTGCTCCCCAAAAGGATTAAAGCCATCTGTACTTAGACCAAACCATAAGTTTCTCGCCTCTCCTGTAAAGTCTCGGAAGTCTCTCTCGATCTTTCTCCACTGTGATCCATCGGCGGGGTGCCTCAACTTTCCGTCTTTCTTACGGTCTTCTTTGTGCCATCGCAACAACCTAGCATGCTCTTTGTTTCTGAACAGACGTTTCAACCGTGGTATTATAGGAGCATACCACATCACCTTAGCAGGAACCCTCTTACGTGGGGGGGGGGGGGCTCGCCGTCGACATCACCAGGGTCATCTGCTCTGATCTTATACCGCAGTGCAGTGCATACCGTACATTCATCCAAATTCTCGTACTTCTCACCGCGGTAGAGGATGCAGTCATTAATGCATGCATGTATCTTCTGCACATCTAATTCTAGAGGGCAGAGAGCTTTCTTTGCTTCGTACGTACTCTCAGGCAATTCGTTATCCTTTGGAAGTTTTGGCTTCATTAGTTGAAGTAAACTCTCAAATGCCTTGTCAGTCACACCGTTCTATGCCTTCCATTTCAGCAACTCCAGTGTGGTACCGAGCTTTGTGCTACCATCTTCGCAATTTGGGTACAACAATTTTTTGTGATCCTGTAACATGTTGTCCAGCTTCAACCTCTCCAATTTATTTTCACAGTCTTCCCTTGCATCAGCAAAAACTCGGCCAAGATCATCATCGGGCTCTTCTGATGCCTGTTCTTGATCACCTCCTTCTTCTGCATTCTCTTCCATTGCAGTATCGTCGTATTCAGGGAACAAAGGATCTTCTTCTTCTTCTTCATCGTCTTCCATCACAACCCCTCTTTCTCCATGCTTCGTCCAGCAATTATAGCTGGCCAACAAACCTCTCTGAAGTAGATGGCCGTGAAGGATTCTTTCGGAAGAGTGCTCTCTGACGTTCCGACAATCAACACATGGGCAACACATGAAGCCATTATCATTGTTCGCCTGAGCTACAGCAAGAAATGCATTCAGGTCTGCCATATACTCGGAAGTGCGTCGGTCACCGTACATCCATCGCTGCCGTGCATCCATCTGCATCGTATAATTAAGTTTATCAAAATACATTACAATAACATATTAATACAGAAATGACCACAGTACATCGACAAATACTACTTTTTTATGTATCAGTTACAGATGAAAAAGATAAGTTTGTTAACCTCGGTCGAAGACACCATTTCCAGTGAGCTTATGTGTGGCTCGAGAATTTCGTCGAACACCTCGTGTGCATAGTAAAATAACACACACTAACACCCACCTCCCTCACACCTCCAAGCAAAAAAAAAAGATGGAGGGGGCGCTGGGGCAGTATATATAGGGGAAGGGGGACATTGGTCCCGGTCCGTGGCCTGAACCGGGACAAGTTCTCATTCGCGTGCCACGTGGCCTGTGGCTAGGCATTGGTCCCGGTCCCTAGCACGAACCGGGACCAATATCTCCCAACGAACCGGGACCAATGCCCCCAGGCGATTTCTGCTGCCCCGGGCACACAAACCGGGACCAATGCGTGACATAGGTCCCGGATCTGGTTGCAACCGGGACAGGTTCCCCCTGGCCCCTGGACGAGAGGGGTTGTTTCCACTAGTGGGCCTTAGGTACACATCAATGTTGTTCTTGGGTTGCTTCGGGCCTTGGATGAGCACTGACATCAAAATGAACTTCCGCTTCATGCACAACCAAGGATGAATGTTGTAGATACATAGAGTCATGGGCCAGGTGCTGTGACTGCAGCTCTGCTCCTCAAAAGGATTCATGTCATCTATACTTAGACCAAACGATAAGTTCCTTGCGTCACCTGCAAAGTCTTTGAATTGTCTCTCGATTTTTCTACAATGCCAACCACACTACTAGGAAAACATCCATAGGAGATATGGTAAGCGTGGCACACCTCCATTTTTGTGCGTCACGCCTAATAGCCGTGGCGCACCACTCTGCGGTGTGTCAGGCCTATTGGCTTAGCCGTGGCGCATTAAACTTGACGTGGGCCACGCCTATGTGTGGTCCCAGGGTGGCGAGGCTCTTAGGCTTAGCTGTGGTGCAGCAGGCTGTTGGTGCGTCAGGACTATTTGAACTTGGCGTGGCGCACACGGGGGTGGTGCGACGGCTATGTCATCCACCTATAATAAGCATAGTTTTGGCGCACCACCTCCATGTGCGCCACGCCTGTTTGAAATAGCTGTGACGCACCAACAGCCCGGTGCGCCAGGGCTAAGCCTGGGATCCCTTTAAGTCATTTGGACCACCTCCCATTCCTCCACCTCTCCACCTCATTTTAGATCTGGTCTTCCCCCACCTCCTCACCACCCTATTTCCCCCATTTTCCCACAAATTTAAACTTGTTTAACCTATTTTATTTTATATATATGTGAGGGGAATCTCTCCTAAACAGTCCCCTCTCCACCCCATCTTACTTTACCACTTTCTCTTTCATCTTTTTCACTCCCTATAGCCACACACACTCTCTCGGTATCGTCTCGACAAAATGTATAGTTGGTGAGTTGTTGGAGGGATATTTATATATATGGTTGCATGTATGTGTGAATAATGTATGTATGTGTCTCTCGATCATCGATCGGTACCTCGTCACGGCAAGATTCATATGGTATCATATATACATGCGAAACTGTGTTGTGTATCTTTGATGGAAATTGCAGATGTCTTAAAAATGAGTTTCCATGTGTTGCCAAAATATTGATTCATTTCCATTTCCATTTCGGCGACCATGCACTCCGAGAATGTCCTATTTTTAGCAAAGATCGTGCCGAAATTTTCCGTCGACGGCCATGCATCATCCATATATTGCGTAATTTGATTCTAATTAAATTGTATTTTGATCTTTTTGTATATCGTGGCTAGATTTAGGAAGACCCCAAAACACCTCCGCCGGATGAGGAAAGAGAGGATGGTGAAAGCAGTCCAATTTACCCTGATGTCAAGGAATTGACAGAAGATGAACCTGGTTAAAAACCTCCCTTTTCCAAGAAGAAAAACAAGACTGTCAAGAAACTCCAGTATATACTCTGGAAGAAAAAATTGGCAGACACTGCTAATGAAAACCTGAAAGTAGGAGGAGGAAGTGGAGTCAAGCCTGCGGAGAAGAAAACGAAGGAAATCCCCGTTACAATAATGTCAGAATAGGACGGACTTGATTTAATTCAAACTCGAGTGGGACGTGACGAACCCCCTGAAGTGCTGGAAGCCCGGAGAAAAGCTCTCCAGCGGCAGCAACAACATCTATTTAGAACTCAGGAAAACCTCCTAAAAACCCAGGCTGTCATTAAGTTGCAGCAGGATGAAATAGAGGAGTACGAAAGAAGGATTAGATCTGGCATAAAAACCTACACGGTTACCCGGAATCTCAAGACCGGAAGTATTGCCGCCAAAAGAACGGTTCCAAAACCCGTCCTAGCAAAAACAAGTAAACGACATTGATGCCAAGGGCAAACATGTATACAAAACCGCAGGAGAAAACGCGGAAGCCGCATTCACCATCCTCAATGATGATCTGTATTCCAATGATGAAAGCTGCAAGGGGTGTATGCTTTCTTAGGAAAAACATTGCAGCAGCAGCAACGAGGGCAGTCAAGATCAGGGAAGTTGCATGCCGACTCAGCCCTATGCAAAACTGCCACATGCGCCGCTAGAGCACCTGGACCTGGCGAACCTGGGGATTCAGGCAATTTCCAAGGAGAAGAAAGGAGATCCGAGAAAGGACAAGAAAATTCCAGATCGTAAGGATGCAGCGTCCAGGACAGGATCCCATCTGCCGAAAGGTGGAATTAATCCCCGAGACCGAGAGGAACAAAACCAGAAAGATGGAAAAGCAATGCCGCCTCCGAGTCGCCCAGCTAGAAAACCGGAAGATACGACGCCCCTCACAGACGTGAGAGATCCCATACTCCTCCTAGGAACAAAGAAAGGCCAAGGAGTAGAACTCCACCTTATTCCAAAGGACATGACAACGGATGAAATAGGGATAATCCCGGAAAAGCGCATTCGCGCAACAATGGTAAAGAAAGGAGCAGATCCCCTTCTGTCCATTCAACCGGCAGATACTCGGTTAACGCTGATAAGGCAGAAAGAGATGATCTATACTTTGGACCTAAGTGTTTCACTGGCAGGATCCGGAGAATAACTCTACATTCTAGCTTTGCCAAAGTTGGTCCAACATACCAAAAATATACCGGCAGTACAAACCCGGATACCTGTCTTTCAGACTACTATATAGTCGTCCAGATTAACAAAGGGACAAATCTAGAGGCGGTAAAATTCCTCCCCCTAATGTTGCTGGATGGAGCTAGAGATTGGATCAACGGGCTTCCGTCAAGAACCGTGGATAGTTGGGATGATATGGCTAGAGTATTCACTCAGCATTTTCGGGGAACATAAAAACGCCCCAAGAGCATCAACTAGCTAAACCGCTACATCCAGTTTGAAGATGAATCGTATGTCGACTTTATCTCAATATGGACAGCAATGAAAAACAGCTGCTCTGGAGTAAGTGATGTCCAAGCAATGCATGCTTTCATCAATGGCTTAAAACCCGGCCTCGTACCGTTCATGGTTGGTTCAAAGGAGAACAAAGATCTCGGATCTATGCTTATTACCGCCAATGAGAATGCAGCGGCTGAAGACGACACTAGAGCGAGAGGTGGTAATATTGAAGCTTTGGTCGAGGCCAAAAAGACGCCTCGTTCTAAAAAAAAACCTACCCATACCAATGCGCAATGTCGGCTTAATAAGCATATGAAAGGTACTGCAGGATCCGGGAACAAAGGAAAGAAATCCAAGGGGAAATTCTCCAAGCAAAAGCCAGAAACTGAAAAAAAGACAGTGAATCGGACACTGATGAAAAAATCCAGGAACAACAACGCAAAGGTTAACCGAAATTCCCGAGAGTTGATGGAGAATGCAACCTAACTTTCCCGACAACTCCCTCAGCAAAACAAGCAATGAGAACACTTCGAGAAATAAACGCGGTTGTTCAACCAACCCCCAAATTCTTGAAGTACTTGACTACACCAATTACCTGGGATCAGTCTGAATATCCCGGAAATATCACAGAACCCGGCACACAAGCTCTAATTGTAATCCCTATTGTTCAAAACACTAGGCTAAAAAGAGTGCTATGGATGGAGGATCCAGTATCAATATCATGTACCTGGATACACTAAAGCATCTGCGAATCTCCGAGACCCAGCTGAATCACAACAACATACATTTCCACGCCATCGTTCCTGGCAGACAAGCACATTCCCTGGGAGAAATTTCCCTAGACGTAACCTTTGGAGAAAAAGAGTATTTCCGACATGAAAAAATCTCTTTCGAGGTGGTGTCGTTCGAAAGTGTATACCTTGCAATACTCGGACGTCCAGCTTTCGCCAAATTCATGGCAATATCATGTTATATTTATAACAAGCTGAAGATGCCAGGGCCAAAAGGAGGAATAATCACCATATCGGGAGACTTCAAATTGGCAAACGAGCTAGAAAAAGGAAACACACTTTGCGCCGAACAAGTGATAGCGAAGAAATAATTGAAAGAGCTGGCAAAAGAAGTATCACCGACAGAAATGTCGGCAGGAAAAGAAAGCCGAAAGCCGGCAGATAGTTTCAAAGCTTCCGAGAATACAAGACAGGTTATCCTAGATCCCAAAGATCCGACAAAATTTGTCGCAGTGGGGACCGGGATGACCGACAAATAGGAAAGCGCGCTCATCAAGTTCCTTTGTGAGAACTGGGATATTTTTGCCTGGTGTCCTGCGGACATGCCCGGTGTACCCAGAGAACTTGTTGAGCATCAACTCAAAGTGATTCCAGGATCAAAACCCGTCAAACAAGGTATCCGACGATTTGACGGAAGAAGACGGAAGGCTATTGGCAAGGAAATGATCCGACTTTTAGCAGCAGATTTTATCCGGGAAGTTATACATACCAATTGGTCTGCAAACCCAGTATTAGTCCCGAAGAAAGATAGTATTGTTCTTAGGATGTGTATAGATTACACCAGCTTGAACAAATTGTGTCCAAAAGATTGGTTCGTGTTACCGCGAATCGATCAAATAAAAGATGTCACTGCTGGCTCTGAGCTTTTATGCTTTTTGGATGCTTATTCTGGGTACCATCAAATACGTATGAAGGAAAAGGATCAAATCAAAACTTCCTTCATAACCCCGTATGGAACATACTATTACATAACCATGCCTTTTGGCCTGAAGAACGCAGGTGCAACATACCAGCGTTGCATGCAACGTTGTTTGCATAGTCAGATTGGCAAAAATGTACACGTTTACGTGGATGATATTGCCATCGTTTCCAAGGAAAAGGATACACTCCTTGAAGATCTACGAGAAACTTTCGAAAATTTGCGCAATTATAAAATGAAGTTGAATCCATTAAAATGCGTATTCGGTGTTCTCTCAGGAAAACTTCCGGGTTTTATCATTTCTCACAGAGGAATAGAAGTTAACCCGGAAAAGATCAAGGCAATCTTGAACATCTCAAAGCCTACGTGCTTAAAAGATGTACAAAGATTGAGGGGTTTTGCAGCCGCAGTCAGTAGGTTTAGAAGCCGGCTCGGAGACAAAGCTCTGCCATTATACAAATTGTTGAAGAAATCGGAAAAATTTGAGTGGACAGAAGAGGCGGACAAAGCATTAACCTAGTTAAAAGAAACCTTGATGAAAGATCCGATTTTGGCATCTCCAAAAGACGAATAACCCATGTTACTGTATCTTACACGACAAACAGGGTTATTAGCGCGGTGATAGTTGTGGAAAGACGGAAGGAAGAGCAAAGCATACTAGATCAATACCAGTGTATTACGTCAGCGAAGTACTCTCCGAGTCAAAACAAAGGTATCCACGTTATCAAAAGCTTGCTTATGGCGTGTTTTTCGCATCAAGGAAACTCCGCCATTATTTCCAAGGACATTCCATAAAAGTGGTATGTAAAACACCACTAGGGGATATTATTAACAATGCAGATGCAACAGGCCGAGTAGCCAAATGGGGCATCGAGCTAGTTGCGTTCGACATTAAGTACCAACCTTGGACGGCAATAAAATCCCAAGCGTTGGAAAACTGGGTCATGCACTTTGACGTATCCAACATGAAGGAAGGCGCTGCAGATGGTATAGTGCTAAAATCCCCAAAAGGTGATACTATGGAGTCTGTATTACAAATACACTTCAACGCCAGTAATAACGTGGCAGAATACGAAGCTTTGCTTCATGGCTTGCATATTGCAAAAGAAATAGGCGTTAAACGCATACTATGCTATGGTGACTCAGACTTGGTACATCATCAGTTAAACCAAACATGGGACGCCAAAAGCCCCATCACGGCCGAATATCGGAGAAAGGTGGACGAGTTCGCCATTTTCTTCCTGGGATTTGTAGTACTTCATATCAAAAGGGAAGAAAATTAGAACACGGATGCATTAGCCCGCATGGGCTCGGAAAGAGTGAAAACCTTACGACCAGGTGTGTTTGTCCGACATTTGCATGAAACATCGATCAGAGGTGGAGATGTTGATTATCCTCTCGTTTCCGAGTCAATTGAAGTCCTGCTTGTTAACCCGAATTGGACAATTCCATATTTAAACTTCTTAGTTGATCAGAAGTTCCCGGATGGAGCAGACGAGGTCTTGCAAAGACAGATACAACATCGATGCAAAGGATACACGGTAATTATGGTTTCATGTATAAGCGCAACACTCCCGAAAGTTTTCAGCGATGTATTTCGCCAAAAGAAGGACGAGAAATATTGCAAGAAATCCACGCAGGAGATTGCGACATCATGCTCAATCAAAAAGCATAGTTAAAAAAGCATTCCGTGCAGGGTTTTTTTGGCTAACAGCCAAGGAAGACACCGAACACATAGTAAATACTTGTGCCGGATGTCAGTATTACGCCAAGCAGACGAATATGCCAGCCCAAGCACTCAAAACTATCCGTATTACATGGCCATTTGCGGTCTGGGGAATAGATATGATGGGACCATTCAAAACTGCAAGAGGTGGACTCACACATCTACTTGTTGCGGTAGATAAGTATACCAAGTGGGTGGAGGCGAAAACCATCAAAAAACTTGACGGTGTGACTGCCAGAAATTTCATCTTTGACGTAGTCATGAGATACGGCGTTCCACACAGCATAATAATGGACAACGGGACAAATTTCTCAATTGGAGAATTGGCAAAATATTGCCGACAAACGGGAATACGCCTAGATCTTGCATCTGTGGCACACCCACAATCCAATGGCCAGGTTGAAAGAATGAATAGCTCAATCCTGCAGGGAATATGCCCAAGACTGGAATATCGTCTTCATAGAGCAGCTGGAGCATGGGTAGAGGAATTACCTTCTGTGCTTTAGAGTATTCGAACAACGCCAAATAGACCAACAGGGCAAACCCCGTTTTTCCTAGTCTATGGCGCAGAAGCAATACTTCCAACGAACATGCTCCATGATAGCCCAAGAGTGCAGGCTTACGATGACTCGGATGCCGAAAGCGCACGAAAGGATGCCGTCGATCTTTTAGAAGAAGAACGATACCTTGTGCTTCAAAGATCCGCCATTTATCAGCAAGTATTACGACGCTACCATAGTCAGAAAATCAGACACCGTTCTTTCAAAGAAGATGACTTAGTGCTAAGATTGGTGCAAGAAAAGGAAGCACAAGTTAGCCCCAGTTTGGGAGGGACCATACGTCATTAGCAAGGATATGAAAAATGGATCTTAATATCTTGTAGATATTCGAGATACGGAGGATGATCCCAAAAGACCGAATCACAAAACAAAGAGAAAGATAGATGTCGAACTGGGAGAGAAAAGAGACCCTCGAGCATCAAGCAGTTACGTCCTTTCTAAACTTAGTTCAATTTCAATGTAAACATCTTTGAGATCATGAAATAAAGTTGTCGGAATTCATGCATTTTTGTTTTACATGTTTATTATAGTACAAAGCATAAGTCCGTCTTATCTATTTCCCAATGATATTTCAAAATACTCAATGTTAACCCGAATTGTGCCTGTGTGCTCGGAGTTAAAAAAACTGATTGATTTTCGGCCTAAGGACGCTTAAGGAAACCCAGATTCTGCCTGCGTGCCTGAGTTTCATACAAATTCAAAATTCCTTATTTTTCTCTAAGTATTATCTGATCGTTTCTATGTTGGGTCACTGAAATTAGTAAGTAAAAATGCCTTAGTATGATCCATGTTTCCGAGTTTCGACTGATCGGTTATACCCAGTCACTTGGCATGAAGATTATGTACTATCGAGCCATTTCAAACACTAAGGACAGTTAAAACATATAAACCAGAGAACTTAGAAGATAAAGGAATTAAAACCCGGAAAACTTGTAAAGACTTATAGATTAAACTGCAAAAGCGGAGTACTTGTTTATACAAATGATAGATAGCATTACAATTAATATTACATTATTAGAATAGTAATGCTTCTATTTTTGCATGCCATCTACCTAGGACTCAAGCATCTTCTTCGGGATCCGAGTCTTCATCCTCGCTGCTGGAATCCTCAGGAGTTCTCGAAATTTCCTCCTCGGGGTAGAAGGTGGAGATGTTCACCATATTGGCTATCTTGGTAGCGTGGCCTTTGACGGAGTCGAATATGCTGGTCTGCTGCGCGTATGTGTATCCTTGAGGGATACCTGACGCCACGCGCCAAGACTTTGCGGTGGTATAATGCATACGCATAATCCCAAGGGCCATGCGCGCACCACCGCGAGCCGCGGAGCGGAACCATGATTCCTTGCGGTTCGCCACCTCCTCGATCGCCTCTGGAAGCTTACTGACTTCCGAGAATTCTCCTGCTTTGTCGGGAATGTACTTATTGATAAGTAGCATTCCCGCAGATTTAAGCGCGGTAAAGACCTTCTCAAAAGCCTAGATTTTTTTGATCCGGGTAAGTGAGGGGCTACCTTCTCTTTCAATCAACAAAAGCAAGTTAGGAAAACAGAAAAAGGGAAAATGAAAAATATGGTAAAAGTTTAAAAACTTACCGAGAATTCTGTCCATCTCAGTGCCTTCTTCAAGGCGCTGGTTCAGGGCATTCTCCAAGTCTCTGATGGTGGCATTGTCCTTCTCGGCCTAGCTGGAGGCCTTAGACTCGGCAATGCCGACAGCTAGTTGGCTGGCCTCTAGGTCTTTCTGGAGCTTCAGAGTGATCTTGTGTAATTCCAGGTTTTCCTTGCTGAGGTTCTCGGCATTGCCAACATCTTCAACATTTTTTTGGCTTTCGCCAAAGAAGCTGAAAAGCAAGTAAAATGAAGAGTTAAAAACTCGAAAAATTACTTAGAAAAAATCCTAAACAAAAGCAGTTATAAAAATTACCTGTTGATTCATCCATCTTTTGCTGAACGGAGGCCAGCTCCGAGTCCTTATCTTCAAGAATGCTAACAGAGTTTTCACCTCCTTATTCTTGATGGTAAGTTTACTGAAAACTTCCATGTTAATTTTTTCACCAGTTTGCTGAAACACGGAAAAGAGACAAAATGCTTAAGTCAAAAAACAAGTAAGGTCATGATAAAAGCATTAAGTCAAAAGTGCATACATTTGGCAAAATGCTTGGGGGCTAGAGATATTACCTAGCTCATCCGTTGGAGATTCGACAAATTCTCGTTGAATTCCTTTCCATACTTGGCAAAGAGAATTCCAAGGTGGCAAAGGCCATCTTGGATAATCTGCCGAGGCGAAAACATGAAGTTATTCCTAACAATAAGTCCGCCTTGCGGCCAAGGATGGATTAAAGAAGCTGGGCCAAAGTACTTTGTCGCCCATGGATGAATATATCGATGTTTGTCAAAGTGTTCTTCTTGTTTTACCTTGAATTGCGGGTCATAGTTGGGGATTGGCTCTTCCTTTGGAACATTGGAAGCACCCCCCAACCTACGGCTCCACCGCCCTTTCCCTCGCGTCCAACTCCGGCGCAATGGGCTGGTTGGTCTGCAGGGGATCCTCCTCCCTGGCAGCCAAGTTTTCCTCCTCAGCTGCAACCGGAGTGTCGGGAGCAGCAGCAGGAGAAGGATGTGCCCCTCTTCTGGCAACAGACTTCAGCTTCTTGCGTCTTTTCGGCTTCAGAGTTGTCAGAGTCAGGCTAGAAAGGAAAAAATCCAAGAAGTTAGAATTCCGAGAAAGAAAAGAAGTTTCCTGCAACAAAAAGCAGAGAAAATAAAAACCCGGATTATTTACCTGGAAGTCGCGACAGGGATTCCGTCAATTTCAACCACCTCTTGAGCAGTGGAAGGCTTCTTGCGTTTCCGTCCGCCTGCAAAGTGGGCACACGTTGTGTCGATCTCGGCGTCGGTGGCAAGGTCCTCATCAGGAAGATCAGCCAACTGTAAAGAAGCACAAAATCCGGCTAAGTTAAAAAATATGAGAAAGAGAAAATCCGAGAAGTTGCCCAAAGAAGAAAAATGTTACCTTTGGAGCTGGATTATCCTCATGATACATTTCTCGGCTTTCTTCATATTGGTCGCGAGTAGCAACCAGATGATTTACCCGCTTCTTGAAATCTCTCTTCGACAATGCTTTGTCCGTTCCCCTTGTTGCATCCTCCGGGCCCATATAGTCGCACAGTAGTCGGGTTCCGCGATAAGCCAATGGCTGGATGCGTCTGCCGAACCAACACAGAACTGTGTCGGTGCCAGTGAGAGGAGGAGACAAGGAGACGAGTTTTGCGATGCGCCATTTGATTCTCATCAGATCATCCGGCAAGGTTTGGACTGCGTCCACTACCCAATTATCTTGGGGAGTGGCCGCGGAATTAACGAAAGTTGGAATGCCCGTCTCCTTTCCAGGAAACGGGACATCTTCATGGTAAAAGAAGGAACCCGTCCAAAATTTGACGGATTCCGAGGTTTTTATCTTCAGAAACCAATCCTCCTTAAACCTACGCAGGGTGAAGGAGATGGTCCCGCAGGTGGGAAGAGCGCCCTCAGAGGGGTTGCGCTTCACCCCGAAGCAATACTGCCAGAAATCTAACATAGGCTCTATCCCTAGATACCCTTCGAAAAGGGCTTGGAACCCGACTAGATAAAGAATGGAATTGGGAGGAATACTATGTGGTTGGATGTTGTAGTGGTTGAGGCCTTGAAGAAAAAAGGCAGAAGGTGCAAATCCCATACCTCTATTGATGTGAGAAGTAAGGAGAACCCTTTCTCCGGCTTTTGGAGATTGCTCAGAGTCTTCCTCCTCGTACCGCCATTTACCCTTCCGCACGAGCCCCTCCTTCTCCATTGTCGGAAGAAGGGACGGAACCACGTTGCAGTGGCTCCAGTTCCCGGAGGTTTCCTCGGCTCATGCAGCGCACGAGGCGGCGAGCTCCTCACCGCCGCGAGTGATGTTTTCTTCCGCAGGCTTGGTGGCCAGGGGCGGAGTGGGCGCGGTAGATGACGACGGCGCGCTTTCGGCCGCGGAAGGAAGATCCCCACTGGCCAAGCTGCCGGCGTTTCCCTCCGGCGCGCTCGCGGTGGCGCGGCCGGGGGAGTCCAGCTGCGGGTCAATGTCGTTTATTATGCTGTTAATGTCCAGGGCAACGGAGCTTGCCTCCGTAGCGCGGGGTGATCCTCCGTTGGTCATTTTCGGGCGGCGTCGTGGATCTGGATCCTCCGATGGCTCTTTCCGGGGAAGGTGTTGTCACTCGTTCTCTGCTCACTCTCGCAAACTCGAACTCGGGCTCTGTGGCAATGGACCTAGGGGCTTCAAGGAGAAGAGGGAGCAGAAGGGTAATCCGGAGGGCCCGAGGCGGCTATTTATTGCCGGAAATGCGTTGAGATGGGCTACAGCGACTATTGTAGCCGTTGGATCCTTGACGCGTTTCATGCCCGGAAATTCTGGGAAACGAGGGGACAGGGTGATAATGGCTATCTCCTCGTTTCCCGCGAGAATCTGTCGGAGATACGTTTCAGGGTTTTTGGCTGAACCCAAACGTCCGTGATGTCAGCATGATTTCATCGTTGACGTCATGAAGTTCCTTCTCCACGAAGGCTCATAGAAGAAAAAGGCGGATTCTGACAAAATCCGAGTTTCACGTTATGAATGATTTGGGAAAAAGAAGAATCGAGGCAAAGCGTCAACATTTCTCGGAACAGAATGCAAATTGACGAAAGGTGGCAGAATGAAGTCTCAATCCTTCTTGGGGGATACTGTCGGATATATACCGATTAGGGGTGTATCCGGCATTGTCCTAAAGAGCCGGATTACCAGGGTGGCCTGTTTGGTAATGGATCACAGTCCATTAGGCGGCCCAGTAAGCTGACACGCATAAGCAGGATTCTAGAAGAACCCGGACCACGGCCCAATATGGTGCGGCTTGGAGTAGAAGGCGGATTCCTGCTTTCCAAGTTAGATACTTACCGTAGTATTCCAGGTTTCCTTTGTGTAAGCCCTAACCCGGCTATCTATATAAAGCCGGACGGGAGAGAAGAACAATAATCAGAAGACAATTAGCTAGAAGCCAAATCGCCGAGAAGTTGATCCTCGTCCAGTTAGCAAACCCTACTCACATTGTACTTTGTATACTTCAGGCTTCAGCCCTGATTTAGTGAGATTGCAGGAGTAGGAACGCCGTCTAGTTGCGACGTACCAAACCTGGGTAAACTTGGTGTCCTGGTTGTCATACTACCACGTCCCCATGTCTCTGCCAGTAGTCTCATGGCACCCCCGTCTATGAACTCTACTACGATGTCTCGACAGTTGTCGATATAGTGTCATAAAGATTAAAATTACCGTTGGATCAGTTGCTGCATGTCGTCCCACAACTCAAAGGGTTTATGTTTCAAGTCCATTACCAGTACTTTTCCTTTGTCAGTTTCAAATATTAGCAGAATATAGTGGAAGCTGAGAAAAGACAACTCATCAGTTATACACTTATCATCGAGTAACGAAAACATAATATTTACAAGATAGTAACACTCACTCTAAGTTGTAAGGAAAAAGTATTTCCCTCTTGGTTTCGTGAAATCTTCTGTCTCCTTGGGTTTCGTGAGAAGAGTTTTTTGATTAACCCAATATAGGTTAATGAACCCAGTGTCATAGATTTGTCCTCTTTTGCATTCGAGAATCTTCATTTTGTAAGTATATTGAGTATTATTATAAATGCAATGAACGAGGTGAACTAGCTAGAGAATTAATTACAGAAATAAATACTTACAGATAATAGGCACTAAGGATAGATTTGTCTATGGCCTTCTGCTGGAATAGATGAAATAATTCTACAAACTGAATCAGAATAAGCCTATCTCCATACCCGTGATGCTCGTTTGTAACTCCCATCACTATCCAGTCACTAGTAGAAAACAGGGCATTGAGCCAAGCCCAATGGAACCGGATGTGATACAAACCGGTTCAGAAGGGTCTGTCCCTGTGCCCCACCCATGCAGCAAAATGCCCGCAAGGCCTTTAGGACCGGTTTGTAACACAAACCGGTCCTAAAGGCCTTGCGGGCCATTTGCTGCAGGGAGGGGGGCCCAGGGGCAGAAACTTTAGAACCGGGTTGTATCACAAACCGGTTCTACAGGTTTTCTCATTTTTTGCAGCCACTGCGGGTCCCGCTGTCATAACCTTTAGAACCGGTTTGTAACACAAACCGGTCCTAAATCCCTCCCCTAAACCCTACATACCACCCCGAGCTCAGCTCATTTTTTCCAGCTCGAGCTCAACTCCATTTTTGCTCTCTTCTTCCTCTTGTGAGGTCTAATCCATCCCCATTTTCTCCACCATTTGTCAAGATTGTTGGTACCCATCGGTTCTACGGTTAGCATCAACGTTCCCTCTTCCGGCATTGCAGGTTTTGCTCGTTTTCTTGCTCATTTCATTTTTGTTGTGCTAGCTAGGTTTGATGAAATGCCTAGCTAAGCTAGAATTTGTTATTCATTTTGTTATGTATACAAATTGATGCAATTTGAGCTCAAAATTAATTATGATTTGTGCTTTTTTTAGTGTCGCGCGCCTTGTCCCCTTACTCACTACCGTCAATCGCCCCATCACCGACACAACCTTGGTGAGCCTATTGTTTTTATTTACCAAAACAAATTTTGATTTGTATGATTTACGTATTTACTTGTATATAATTTTCTAGAGCCATGGTTTTGATATCCGTCCCCGTTGGCCCTCGTCCAGTCTATGATTCGGATGTGGTATATTATCTTTTTTCACTACATATTTTCATTTCCTGATTATACGACAATTACTTACGCCGACCAACTTGACATAGATATTTTTATATAGGAGGTAGTGGAACCGGAAATGCCAGTCGACCCTATTGTTGAGAAGTTATACTTAGTTGAACAAGAAAATATTGGCTTGAAAGAAAGATTGAAAAAAACTGAAGAAAGGTTGGAAAAAACTGAAAGAGAGAAGATGACCTTGGAAAAGGTTCTTGCCGGTGTCATCGATAGTCACAAGAGCGAGATGGACGCAATGCGCCTGAAGATTAGAAAGATTAGGAAATATGCAATTAGTAAAGAGGCTTGGTATCATTATGTCGTCGGGTCAATTGTTACCTTTGTTGGGATTTTGATCGCATTTGTTGTTGTTTTTAAATGCATTAATTAGAGAGAGTTTTTATGGATGGTTTCAGTGTGTATTTTTCTGAGAACTATATGTATATATGGTCACTATACGCTAGTTTGGTATTAACGTGTGATGAACTTTTTGTATTAATTAACTAATTTAGTCATGATGATTTAGCATAATGGTTGTTGATAAATTTATATAATGCAGATGAACCGGCAATGGATGTACAGTGATCGACGTCGTCCCGAATTCCTTAATGGCATGCATAGTTTTCTCGATGTGGCTGAGAAAAACAGGCAGAATGGATTTATTTTTTGTCCATGTAAAAAATGCCAGAATAAGAGGAATTTCCCTAGCTCAAGAACCATACACACCCACCTGTTGCAAGAAGGCTTCATGCCCAGTTATTTTTGTTGGACCAAGCACGGAGAAAGAGGGGTTATAATGGAAGACAATGAAGAAGAAGAGGATAATGATGAGTATCCTATGTTCGATGAACACGGTGATACTGAAATGGGGGAAGATGAGCCTGAACTTGAGGACATTGTTGATGAGTCTGATGATGATCTTCGTCAGGTCATTCGTGAAGAACAGATAAACTGCGCAAGTGAAAACGAGAGGTTGAAGTTGGAGCGCATGTTAGAAGACCACAAAAAATTGTTGTACCCAACTTGCGAAGATGGCCAGAAAAAACTGGGCACCACCCTTGAATTGCTGCAATGGAAGGCAGAGAATGGATTATCTGACAAGGGATTTGAAAACCTGCTGAAAATAATGAAGAAGATGCTTCCAAGAAATAACGTGCTGCCCTGCAGTACATACGAAGCAAAGAAGGTTGTCTGCCCTCTAGGATTGGAAGTGCATAAGATACATGCATGCATCAATGACTGCATCCTCTACCGCGGCCAGCACGAGAATTTAAATGCCTGCCCGGTATGCGGTGCATTTTGGTATAAGATCAGGCGAGATGACCCTGGTGATGTTGAGGGCGACGATCGCCCCAGGAAGAGGGTTCCTGCCAAGGTGATGTGGCATGCTCCTATAATACCACGGTTGAAACGTTTGTTCCGAAACAAAGAGCATGCCAAGTTGTTGCGATGGCACAAAGAAGACCGTAAGGAAGACGATATGCTGAGACACCCCGCTGATGGGTCGCAGTGGAGAAACATCGACGATAAGTACGAGGACTTTGCACGTGACGCAAGAAACTTAAGGTTTGGTCTGAGTACAGATGGCCTGAATCCATTTGGGAGCAGAGTAGCAGTCATAGCACCTGGCCCGTGACTCTATGTATCTATAACCTTCCTCCTTGGTTATGCATGAAGCGTAAGTTCATTATGATGCCAGTGCTTATCCCAGGCCCGTCGCAACCCGGCAACAACATTGATGTGTACCTGAGGCCACTGGTTGATGAACTTTTAGAGTTGTGGGCTGACGAAGGTGTACGTGTGTGGGACGAGTACAAACAGAGGAATTTGACCTACGAGGGTTGCTGTTTGTTACCATCAATGATTGGCCCGCTCTTAGTAACATCTCAGGACAGTCAAACAAGGGATACAGCGCATGCACACACTGTTTAGGCGAGACAGAAAGTATACATATAGGCAAGAATGTGTACCCGGGGCATCGTCGATTTCTTCCAGACAGGCATCCCGTAAGAAAGAAAGGAAAGCATTTCAAAGGCGAGGCAGATACACGGAGGAAGCCAACCCTCCCTAAAGGTACTGATATATGACATGGTCAAAGATATAAAAGTAATCTTTGGAAAGGGTCCTGGCACAATCTGTTCCAAATGACGCCGACAACCACGTAGCCATGTGGAAGAAGAAATCTATATTCTGGGAACTACCCTATTGGAAATTCCTAGAGGTTCGCTCTGCGATCGACGTGATGCACGTGACGAAAAATATTTGCGTGAACCTGCTAAACTTATTGGGCGTGCATGGAAGAAGTCAAGAGATACACCAAAAGCACGGCTGCACCACCAACGTATGCACGAACGAGACGACCTGATGAATCCAGAGAATTTCAAAGGTCCTGCCAGCTACGCTCTTACCAAGGAAGAGAAGGAGATCTTTTTCCAAGTCCTGAGTAGTATCAAGGTCCCGTCTGGCTACTCGTCGAACATAAAAGGAATACTAAACCTGGAAGAGAAAAAGTTCCAAAACCTTAAGTCTCATGACTGCCACGTGATCATGACCCAGTTACTTCCGATTGCATTGAGGGGGCTTCTGCCAGAAAACGTGCGAGTACCCATTGTGAAGCTATGTGCATTCCTCAACGCAATTTCTCAGAAGGCAATCGATCCAGCAACTCTACCAAGTTTACAGAAGGACGTGGTCCAATGTCTTGTCAGCTTCGAGTTGGTGTTCCCACCAACCTTTTTCAATATTATGACGCACCTCATAGTTCACCTAGTCCAAGAGATTTCCGTTCTCGTCCTGTATTCTTACACAATATGTTCCCCTTTGAGAGGTTCATGGGAGTCTTGAAGAATTATGTTAGAAACCGTGCTAGACCAGAAGGAAGCATGGTCAAGGGCTATGGAACAGAGGAGGTCATTGAGTTTTGTGTTGACTTTATTCCTGACCTGAACCCGATCGGGGTTCCTCAGTCGCGCCATGAGGGGAGACTGCGTGGAAAAGGCACGCTAGGAAAGAAATCAACAACATGTATGGACGATGAATCTTTCAGTCAAGCACACTACACATTTCTAGTTAATTCTAGCTTGGCGGCTCCATATATCCAGGAACACACGGATATTTTACGCTCGGAATATCCGGAGCAACCTGAAGATTTCATTGCTAAAGAACACGCGAAGACTTTCGGAGGTTGGTTGCAAAGACGTCTGATTAATGACAACATTGTTGAAGATGAGCTATACTTGTTGGCCAAGCAACCATCTTCGACTGTATTGACCTTTAAAGGGTACGAGATAAATGGTAACATATTTTACACGGCAGAACAAGATAAAAAGAGCACCAACCAAAACAGTGGCGTCCGGTTTGATGCAAAAGACGACAACGGGCAAAGGGTCACATACTATGGTTACATAGAGCAGATATGGAACTTGACTACGGACCTTCCTTTAAGGTCCCTTTGTTCTGGTGCAAATGGTTCAACCTGTCAGGCGTGAAGGTAGACCCGAAGTACGGAATGACAACAGTGGATCAGAAGAATCTTGGGTACGACAATGATCAATTCGTCCTAGCCAATGATGTGGCTCAGGTTTTCTATGTGAAGGACATGTCTAGCAGACCGAGAAAAACAAAAGATAAAGAAACGAATACATCAGACGATGAGCCAAGGCGCCACATAGTTCTTTCAGGGAAAAGAAACATCGTGGGAGTCGAGGACAAGACAGACATGTCAGAAGATTACATTAAATTTGATGAAATTCCTCCCTTCAAAGTCAAAGATGATCCTAGCATTCAGTTAAATGATGAAGATGTTCCATGGTTACGGCGCAATCAGAAGAAAGGCAAGAAGAAAAATAGAAACGGATCGTCCCTTTAGTACCGGTTGGGGACACCAACCGGGACTAAATGGGTTAGGTTTCGTTTGGACCAATCAGATAGAATCACACGGATCGTGTGTTTGTTTCAACCGCTTGTGAGTCGTTGGATCCGGGGTGTGTGTTTCTTTCCAGCTGTTGTGAGCCGTTCGATCAGGGCTACGGTGTGTTTCTTTCGAGCTGTTGGATGAGATGTTTCTTAACCGTTGGATCAAAACCCTAGCTCAACACTTTGTGAGCCAGAGGACCCTATATATAGCCAGCTTCATACACCGTTCAGTTCATCTCCCAAATACAAAACATCCGGATTCGCCAGCATACGCCCCGCGGTGCATTTGGTATGCATATATGCACTCAGTAGCCACTGCGGGGTTGTATACTGGCGATACCGTTTGTTTTGTTCTACACCCTCCTTTAAGGTTTGATACATCATATACTCAGTTCATCGAGCAAATACAAAACATCTGGATTCGCCATCATACGTCCGGCCGTGCATTTGGTATGCATATATGCACCCAGTAGCCACGGTCGGGCTGTATGATGGCGATACCGTCTGTTTTGTTCCACACCCTTAAGGTTTGATACATCATATACTCAGTTCATCGAGCAAATACAAAACATCCGGATTCGCCGTCATACGTCCAGCCGTGCATTTGGTATGCATATATATATGCACCCAGTAGCCACGGTTGGGCTGTATGATGGCGATACCGTTTGTTTGTTCTACACCCCCCTTGGAAACAGAAAGAAGAGAAAAAGAAATGTGCGCCCCCTGTACAGGCCTTTAGGACCGGTTGCCGTTAACAACCGGTGCTAAAGACCCTTTCGCACCGGTTGCCGTTAACAACCGGTTTGCCGTTAACAACCGGTGCTAAAGACCCTTTAGCACCGGTTGTTAACCGCAACCGGTACCAAGAAAGGCAAGAGTAAGATTGTGACGACCGGTTGTCACAGAGGCAGACAGAAGAAGTCACGGTATGGCAGTCACGTATTCAACATCAACCAAGAAAGGCAAGCGTAAGATTGTGATGAAAGGTTGACAGAGGGAAATACTCGCGATATATGTATGTACTTTTTAAAGTGAGAAACAAAGTACCAGCGGGCTAGTATACCAATCGCGCTAAATCAATCTACATGTATGGTATCTCGCTAAATCAATCTATATATATGTATCCACGATATATATGCTCGATGTATCACTTGCGCTCTCACTTCTCGTTGTCTTACTCATTACCCACCCTAACTTACCACAGGCGCATAGACTACAATATGCGCCTGGGGTAACATTACCGCAGGCGCATATACAGAATATGCGCCTGGGCTAAGAGCTATACCACAGGCGCATGTGTGCAATGTGCGCCTGGGTAATTGATCAGATTACATTAAATTTGATGAAATTCCTCCCTTCAAAGTCAAAGATGATCCTAGCATTCAGTTAAATGATGAAGATGTTCCATGGTTACGGCGCAATCAGAAGAAAGACAAGAAGACAAATAGAAACGGATCGTCCCTTTAGTACCGGTTGGGGACACCAACCGGGACTAAATGGGTTAGGGTTTCGTTTGGACCAATCAGATAGAATCACACGGATCGTGTGTTTGTTTCAACCGCTTGTGAGTCGTTGGATCCGGGGTGTGTTTTCTTTCCAGTTGTGAGCCGTTCGATCAGGGCTACGGTGTGTTTCTTTCGAGCTGTTGTGAGCCGTTGGGATGTTTCTTAACCGTTGGATCAAAACCCTAGCTCAACACTTTGTGAGCCAGAGGACCCTATATATGCACCCAGTAGCCACTGTCGCTCCTCGAGCGCTTCTTCTCCATCCCTCTGCACCGTCGCGCTTCCACCATGCCTCCGAGGAGGAACAGCACCACCGGTTTCCGCGGGCGTCCGAGCACGGCAGAACGGAATGTTCAGCGCAGATATCCGCTGGGGGACGACCGCATCCCCCTCGGCACCTTTGCGACGGCGGCAGAGGCAGCCCGCGCCTGGACGCGGCGGCCTGGCGCCTCAACCGCCCGCGGTCGCTGATGAACTTCAACGACTGCCACACAGTCTGGGAAGCGGAGGCCAGGGCGACGAAGCCACAGATCATCACTGCCGCCGACCACCTCCACCTCCGCCACCGCGCGTTTCAGGGCCTAGTCGACGCCAGGGAGACCGCGTCGTCCGCGATTATTACCGGAACAACCCGGGGGAGGAGAGCGCCGACGAGGAGCTCTGGCAGACACGCGCGGGTCAGCGGGCGGAGCGCCGCCTCGAACGCCACCTCGCGTTAGATGCGGCTCGGGAGGTGAGGACGAGGGCGCTGCAAGAGCTTCGTCGGGCCGCCGACGCGCCGGCGAAGTCTAGGCCTCCGACGATCCGAGGTGGGGGCCTATCTCGGACTACCATCATGCACCTCCGATGATGACGAGGAGGTCACCGACGAGTTCGGCGACGATGATGACCCGGAGGAGGTCACCGACGAGTTCCCCGACGACGATGGCGAGGAGTAGTGTTCGTCTGTTTTCTCTTTTTAATAAAAGAATTTGTATTCCGGCGACACTGCGGCAATCGCTAAATCAATCTGTATGGTATCTCGCTAAATCAATCTATATATATGTATCCACGATATATATGCTCGATGTATCACTTGCGCTCTCACTTCTCGTTGCCTTACTCATTACCCACCCTAACTTACCACAGGCGCATAAACAGCAAAATGCGCCTAGGGTAACTTTACCGCAGGCGCACAGTCAGGAAATGCGCCTGGGATAAGAGATTTACCGCAGGCGCATTTTGTGTAAAGTGCGCCTGGGGTAAGTGATCACATATACAGAAACAGTAGTTTTTCTGTTTTGTTTTCTTGATGTGTTTTTTTTGTCTGTTTTGAAATGTGTGTTTGACATAATATAGAAATAGTTTAGCTAGGAATTAATATAGAAATAATATCCATTACATAATAATATATACATTACATGATAATATATCCATTACATACTAAATATCCATTACATGCATATATCGAACACAAGATGCGGTACACAAACAACATCTATGGATCCGTCGAGTAGAAGCGGAACAACTCGTAGGAGACGTATGCATCTATGGCTGCATACGTGATGTGGTCCAGTCCAGTGGGTTCTTCTCCCACAACCAGTGATTCTTCGAGGGGAAATCAGTCTTCATGGTTCCGTAGCCCTCGTGGATGAAGGCACTTGCCATGCGAGCCATACCGGTCTTTGGCCCGTTCAAATGGATAAGACCCTGAATATCAATGTAGTGATCTTCAGGTATCACAATACCCAAGCGCATCAACTTCGGACGGTCTTGCGTGTTGTCAACGCTGCAAAAGTCATACCCCTTGTTGACAAGAAAATCAACAAGTGCCGGAGAATGCTTTGAACTACTGCAACAACAAAAATTTGATACGTGTACGTGTTAGATATATGGCAACACATGTATTCTTCACATGCAACAAACAAATCGAAGATGCAAGATTGTACGTGTGCGTTACCTTGACCATTGGAAGACCAAAACGGCCTCCTTGAACGCAATCTGGATGACTGCAACATTCCGTTTATCCGCCGTATACTCTAATCAAGCCCGAAAAACCGGTGTTCTTCGGGAGAGGAGAAATACAGATTGGTCAAATACCCAATAGCACCGGGGAGCTCCTCGCAGTTGTTGGTGTAGAACACGTCGAGACTTTGCTGCATGGTGTGGGCACATCATATCTCTTAGAAACTTCAGCCATGGTGCTTAGTGGAGGAAGATCAAGAGAGGAAGAAGAAGAGACAGAGGAAGAAGAGAAGAAACAGAGACTCGCGATCGGGCCGGTGCGCACTGTAGCAATAAAACCGCCGCGCGCGGGAGGCGAGCAGTTTGTATTAAGACCTTTAGCACCGGTTGCTAACACAAACCGTGCTAAAGGCCTGTAGTGGGCGCGCAGTCTGGGTGTGGCCCCAACTAGAGGCCTTTAGCACCGGTTTGTGTTAGCAACCGGTGCTAAAGACCCTTTCGCACCGGTTGCTAACACAAACCGGTGCTAAAGGCCTGTAGTGGGGCGATATCTCCAGGACTTGTGAAATTTTGGCCTCATTTCTTTCGCGCGTCTTCTCCCTCTACCTACGGCGAAGCCCTGCTCCGCCTCGTCGCCGTCCGTCCGCGTCGTCGCCGTACGCCTCGCCTCGGTCCGCCGCGCCTCCGTCGCCTCACCCCGTCCGCCGCGCCCCGGCCGCTCTCTGTCTCCGTCGCCGTCGATCCCCCGCGCGGCCCCGCGTCCGTCGCGCCTCCGCGGTCGCCGTCCGCCCCGCCCGTCGCGCCGTCGCGCCGTCCGCGTCCGTCCGCCTCCATCGCGCCGTCTCGCCTCCGCCTCCGCCGCCCCGCCTCTCGCCCCTCGATCGCCGTCGATCGCCGGCCTAGCTAGGTAATTTATTTCGGTTTTTTTCAATTTTGTTTTACTGTTAGAATTTTTAGAGTTAGTGTTAGTGTTTAGTGTTAGAAATTTTAGATTTAGTGTTAGATTGTTTTTAGAGTTAGTGTTAGTGTTAGAAATTTTTAGATTTAGTGTTAGATTTTTTTAGAGTTATTAGTGTTAGTGTTAGAATTTAATTAGTGTTAGAAATTTTAGAGTTAGTGTTAGATTTTTTTAGTGCTTTATTTTGTTTTTACAATTTTGTTTAGTGTTAGAATTTTTCTGTTAGAATGTTGTGTTAGAAAATTTCACTAAGTTAGTGTTAGAAAATTTCAGAAAGTTAGAATAACTATATAATTTCAGTAAGTTAAAATTTTTCACTAAGTTACCATATTGTTCCTGTTTAACTTTCATCTTATTTCTGTTATATTTCTCAATTTACTATTTTTTACTAAGTTAGAATATTTTACTTAATTATGGAATATTTACTTTAGTCCGGGCAGGTTTTTAGTTCATGTCTTTGTTGGACCCGCCGGGGGATGTCCGGACTGGGCCCCGCCAGGCTGGCATTGGGAGCTCCTTAGTACCGGGGCACGCGGCTTGGTGAGAAATCCGGGTGACGTGGTCGACCCGGATATTCTTTGGTGGCCATCGCGTGGGCCACGCTCGGTGCGGAGAGAGCCGGCCCCTGAGGAGGTGGTACAACAGCGTATCAGGGAGGACGAGCACGTCCGTCGCTACATGTACTTGCTCGATAGGCAGTATAGGCAGTATAGCAGCAGTTGGTCGATTATTAGGAGGGTTCCTTACCACGTGAGCTATGACCCTAGGGTTCCTTATCTATGGATGCGTAGCACCCGTGACTCAGCACCCCGCGGCTTAGGACCCGGTCGGAGTTAATTATTTTGAGAGATGTCACGAGACTATGTATAAGTGATATTATTCGATCGTGATGTATTAGGGTTAAAAAAATCAACCCGAGCTATGTATAACTCTTGGTGTGTCCAGAACTATTATTTCATTAATATGTCCAGAACTATTATTTATTACTGTCCGATGAAATAATTTCGCCAAGTGCCCGATGAAAATTTCGCTAAGTGTTCTTCATTTATAAATTTTACTAGCAGGTGTTGAGCTATGGATTCCCAAGAACCTGTACATGATCAGCACGCCGATCAGCTCGCCGGAATGGGTGAGGCGGAGAAGGAAAGATACTGTGCCAGATGATTT
Source organism: Alopecurus myosuroides (assembly GCA_028641055.1). Taxonomy (NCBI): domain Eukaryota; kingdom Viridiplantae; phylum Streptophyta; class Magnoliopsida; order Poales; family Poaceae; genus Alopecurus; species Alopecurus myosuroides. The sequence goes on from JAPCYS010002724.1 coordinate 86,217, forward strand.
TTGATAATGCAACGGCCATATATCGTGATGACGACGATGGACAGGCGTTTAGCAATCAATTTTTGAACGACTCCGGCGACGGAGATCAGAATATAGAAGATGTAGTAGATGATGACGACGACAACGTCGAGGATGAAGAAGTGCCCTCCAGAACAAACTCTGCCAATGTATATCTCAAGTCACTGTTCACGCAACAATTAATTTGTTTTGCACTTACTAACGAATCATTATTTTCCCGTTTAGGCGCCCTCCGGAACAGCTAGCGCAAGTACTGAGACAAAGTCCAAACGAGGCCCGGCCGCAAGGTTGAAAGATACCGCAAGGTTCTCGATTGATACAGTTGCTGCTGATGGCAAACCACTGCAGCCCCCAGAAACTTATCGCAAATTCGTAAATCAGTGCGGAGTTGTTGTAAGAGACCTGGTCCCGATCAACTTAATAGAATGGAATAAGCCGAAGACCGGGGCCAACGTTGGAGCTAGTTATGTCGATGAAAGATTGAAAAAAAATTCTTTGCGAAACGCTATGGCAAAATTTCAGCGTAGCGGAAGATAAGAAGAAGAAAGTCGAGAAGTGGGCTTTGAAGAAGATGGCCACACAATTCCAGAGGTGGAAGAAAGAACTGTGGAAGAAATATCAGAAAGAAGATCCAGTTTTCACTGGGAACCTAGTGAAGATAAGAGACGCTTGGGATGATTTTAAGGCGTACAAGAAATCGGGTGTCTTTGCATCCCGATCGGCCAAAAATTCGGAGAATGCGAAGAAGAAGAAATATCACCATATTTTGGGGTCAGGTGGCTACATGACTGCCCTGCCTAGGTGGCGAAGCTATGAAAATGCGCTTGTGAAAAGAGGTATCATTCCACAGACACATGACTGGCCCGATAGGTCCAAGTTCTGGTTGTTCGCGCATGGGGCAACGTTGGACGCTGAGACTGGGATGATTGTTGCTCAGGGACCATGGTCGGAAAAAATAACAACAGTCGTAGCAGAACTAGAGAAGGCAATAGAAGCTGTTCGAAAAGGAACTTTTGTTCCCGATAAGAGAACGACGAGCTGACGAGGGCACTCGGGAACCCCGAAAAGTGGGGACGAACACGAGGCTTTGGAGCGGATACCCCGTGGAGCCAAGGGTTTGCAGCGGACATTGCCACTTACAGAAGCCGTGATAGAAGCAAGAAAAAGACGAGTGAACGGATATCGACATTAGAACAAAAGGTGGATTTTCTCTTGAAGAAAGGGGACACCCTCTACCTGACACTGAAGAGGAGGTAGAACATCGTCCTGCACCTGATCAGCTGCAAATAGAAGACGATCATGCCGTCCCATCTCAGCATAGAAGCAGCGTGGGTTCCACGCACCTGCAGCTAGAAGACGGTCGTGCAGTCGAACCGTCGGCGCCTCACTACCCCGTGGATGATCACGGAGAAGACAAACTGTGAGATACATATGCCAATGGGGAACATATCCTTCAGGGTGGCGTCAGGCTATGCTTTACCGAATCAACCTGGAGCAACCTACCATGGTGGTCAGATTCCAGCATCCCATGCTCGTGTCGGGTTGTCAACAATTACGCCGGGATGCCATTCAATTGAGCTCAGTATTCCTGGAGGTGAGGGCGAGAAGACACTGGGAGAAATGGAGCTTGGTATCATCTTGTGGAATAAGAAGCACATCGTGTTCCCTAACTCGGCGCCAAGGCCACCGACTCCTCCAGGTACGAATGCACCATACCTCCATCCATTACTGAATGTTGCACCACATGTTATCTTATTTTTAATAGTTTTTTCACATTCGTACAGAGAATGCACGACCTCCAAGTCCACCCCCCAAGAACCTCCAAGTCCACCCCACAACGAAGATTGGCCGGAGCCCGAGGCCGAGGGTCCATCGCCCGTGCACTCCCGTGAGCCGACGGATGCGCCCACTACGGGTACGACAAAGCGGAAGCTGCAGTTCAGAAGAAACGGGACTCCTCCCAAGAAGAGACCAAGGAAATCCAAGAAAGTCAAGAGTCCCCCGAAGTTACCAGGCTTGATGACTGAGGAGGAACTAACCAATACAGTGGCATCCAAAACCAAGGCATGGTTCGCACAGTTTCCCCAGAAGCCCCCTCCAGACGTCTGGAAGGAAACTCTGAAGGACATCCCAAAGTGGAAAATTGAGCGGACCATCGACAACTTATATTATCCTGCACCGCCGCCACCGCCGCCCCTTTCAGACTATGAACGGTATATTGAAAAGAAGCACGCCGCACAGATGAAGCAGGCGGAGCAGACGAAATGCGGGAAACAAGTTCCCCAGCTCGGACAACAAGAAGCACAGTCAGTTGGCCCGCTCAAGGTCTTATCTGACGCGGCTTCAGTGTCCTGTCCACGCATGGGCGACGTGGGTTACGCTATTGCTGATGTGGTATATAAATACAAGCCCGGGCACCCTCTGGTCGAAGATCCTACTGCTCTAACAACCCAATTACGGAGTTTACATGATTGGTACTTGGAGGCCGCAAGGCAGGAGAGAGACTGTATCATGGCTCAAATTCAGGATCAACACTACTTCGGAGATTACGGTGTGGAGCTTGGGTTCGATGATTTCTTCCAGATGTACAATCAACGTGCCCTCGACAAGTCTATCCTCAGCTGCTACTGTTTGTAAGTGATTTATTTGTGTAATTTAATTATTTAGTTAAGCTCGCGTTCGTTGCCCGTATAATTATCACTGACGACATTCTTTTTGTACGCTACTATGCAGAATGAAGATTCGTGAATGCAGACTGGCAGGAATCTGGGACTTTGGGTTCATTGACCCGTATTCGTATCATCAAACCACAGTAGAAAAGTTCAACAAGACTACACCGGATGATTTGCTAAGGTTTTTGAAGCGACAAAATACCAAAAAAGAAATACTTTGGCCCTACGGATTCAGGTGAGTGTTACTGTCTTGTAGACATTCCATTTTGCTTACCTAATGTTAAGTGTAATTGATGAGTATGCATGACTGCGTGTGTACACGTGCGCAGCGGCCACTTCATATTGTTCATCATTAGAATCGATAGAGGACAAGTTGAAGTCTGGGACTCGTTAAACTGGGGCGCTGACAGATGGAAGAGCGCGCGTCAGATGCTTCAAAAGTATATATATCAGCCTCTTTCGTTCATCGGCCTCTTTTTCGTTCATTCCCTGATATCAAGTAAGTAATAATTAACTCTTCTATTCATTTTTCTTTTGTCGCCCAGGGTTTGGCAAATGTTCATCAAGGAAGAACCCGGTACATGGGCAGACAAGCTCAACTTTCAGATTAACACAGTAAGTAGTACTACGTACCCTGATTTAAATACCATTACCATTCTCTTGATTATTATTAATTTGACTGAATTATGTTTCTCGTATATAGAAAGTCCCGCAACAACCACAGGGAACTGATTATTGTGGATACTACGTCTGCGAGTTCATTCACAGGAGGATCAATGAGAAATCCCGTACTACCAGAACTCTAGAGGTACGTAACCGGATCTTCACAACTTTATTTATGTTGCCATTAATTATGTTTAGTTTTGTTCATAACTTAATTGTTTTCATCTACTTCTTTTCAAGATGGCACGAAAGCGGGCGCAGCTCAAACCAATCGACCGTTGCAAGGCTATTGCAGAGGAATTGGCAGGATTTCTTCTCACGCAAGTCATAGCAGAAGACGGAGAATTTTTCCATCCTATGAACCAATTATAGCCAGCTCCCTTCTCTATGCAAGTATACAACTATTCAAAACGAACCTCAGATTATGTAATTATCGGTCGATTACTTCGTGTTACATGTATATATATATGTACTACTATTTGGTGCATCAACATTTAACCGCAAACAGAAACGGAAACACGTAAACGGAAACCCTGAAGATACGGAACACGCCCTAAACCCTAAACCCTAAATACGGAATTGGAAACCCTGAAAAGAAAAAAGAAAAAAAAAGAAAAAAAAAACTTTAGGACCGGTTGGTATTACCAACCGGTTCTAAAGGTCCTCCCCTGCGCGCTCTCTTCGGCGCGCCACACGTGGAGGCCTTTAGAACCGGTTGGTGACTGACCGGTTCTAAAGGGGGGGGGCTTTAGTCCCGGATACGTAGCACCGGTTTTGTATCCGAGTCCAAAGGCCCTTACAAACCGGTGCTACTGGCCTGTTCTCCACCAGTGAGTCATTAGATTCCGCAGAGGCTTCCATGTACCAATTATGCACGCTTTCCATTTTTGTTGGTAGATTATTTTCCTCCCCAGGTCTGACTAGAGGATGCCCATGCTGGTATTTGTACGCGAAATCGGAAAGAGAGAAGGTTGCTAAGGTCTCGAGATACTGCGGAATGAATCTCTCCGAGCCGAGACCGAAAGACACATACATACAACCTTCACACATAAATACATGCAACTATATATATAAATATCCCTCCACCGACTCACCAACTATATATCTTGCCGAGACGATACCGAGAGAGTGTGTGTGTGGCTCTAGGGAGTGAAAAAGATGGAGGAGGAAGTGGTAAAGTAAGAAGGTGGA